>PVJN01007542.1:0-67682 GCA_004026805.1 Lasiurus borealis | reverse complement strand
GAGGAGGAGGAGGAGGAGGAGCAGGAGCATCACCCCCCTCGGAACTCAGCCTCCCGGGTCATGACCTCAGGGACCAGCTCTGCCCGCACTGATGCAGCACAGCATCGGGCAGACCCAAGGGTTGGGTTTCCTTCGAGGTTTCTCAGTCTCAGCGCTGTTGGCGTTTTCGACTGGATAAGTCTTTGTCTCAGGAGCTGTCCTGTGCACGGTGGGAAGCCCTGCTCTCCACCACGAATGCCAGGAGCACCTCCCTAAGGGTGACACCCCAAAATGTCCCCGGATGTTGCCAATGCCCTCTCAGGGGCAAAAGCACTCCCCATGGAGAGCCATGGTTTAGTCTGAGAACTCCAGGGTCAATACACACTTTTAAAAAATATATATTTTATTGATTTTTTACAGAGAGGAAGGGAGAGAAATAAAGAGCTAGAAACATTGATGAGAGAGAGACATCGATCAGCTGCCTCCTGCACGCTCCCCCCCCCCCCGGGGATGTGCCCACAACCAAGGCACATGCCCTTGACCGGAATCAAACCTGGGACCCCTCAGTCCGCAGGCCGATGCTCTATCCACTGAGCCACACCGGTTTCAGCTCAATACACACTTTTGAAGTGGAATTGAACCTTCCCAACCCTCCGCGATCCTGATTTTCTCACGTTACTTGCCCTGAGTTAGGAAACGGTTCAAGGATGGGGTGAGGGAGGCAGTGACATTTGGGAAGGATTGCTCAGACACGTCTGACAAACGAACACGGCCTCTCTCTCCCTCGCTTAATAGTCTTCATAGGAGATTTCAGGAGGAGCCTAAAATAACATTCCACACTTCGCATGCGAGTTACAGCGAGGCCCCGGCGTTCTGGAAGCAGAGCCGAGAAAGATTAAAACTCTAAATCTCCTGCATAATAAACGCGGACGTGGACGGAACACTCCCCATTCCTCTCATAGTTGCCTTCCTACCACCTTGAAGCTATTCTTAGCAGCCGACAGCTTGAGTTTCGTGATGATTGGCCGTCGGAGCCCCGGAGTTCGGGTAATTTATGGAGTTTGGAAGGCGCGTCTGGAAACCCCTGGGCAGGGGGGGAAGAGCCACCCTGCGCAGACCACCTCTTTCTCATCCCCTTCAACATCTCTTCCGCTGAGTATGCCCTTAGCACCTTCCTTAGCTGGGGCTGCTGCAGCCGACTCTTGGGTGACATACACAGCAGGCACTGGTTTCTCACAGCTCTGCAGGCCAGACATCCAAGATCAAAGTGCCAGCAGGTCCAGGGACTCTTGAGGGCTCCCTTCCCAGTTTGCAGATGGCCGCCTTCCCGTGGTGTCATCACAAGGCTGAGAGAGATCGCTCCTGTCTTTCCTGATGGGGCACGAATTCCTTTCATGAGGGCTTCACCTTTATGACCTACTTACCTCCCCAAAGCCCACATCCGCTGCCATCATAGTAGAGATTTAGGCTTCAGCATACAGTGGTACCTCGAGATACGAGTGCCCTAACATACGAGATTTTTGAGATACAAGCTGTTGAGCGAGCGATTTTTGCTTTGAAATACGAGCAACATTTGAGATAAGATTAATAGCACAGATCGGCCGGCTGCACACGACCCACCAGTTTACTGCGACTCAAGCGTCTCATAGTTTCCCACGCCTCAAGGTTATGGAATGAATTAAACTCGTATCTCGAGGTACCACTGTATACATTTGAGGGGGACACAAACATTCAGTCTGCAACAGCACCCAACTTTCTTCATGGGAGAATGTTTCAGCTGGTGTTCTTATGCACCAAAGGCATGGGGGCAAACTTCCCAGGGGCCCTTCCCCAGCCCTCTGGGGTCCGTGCACTGTGGGTGGCCCTAGGACTAGACTCAAGATGAATCAGAAGTGTAGCAAAGCTTTCAAAGGGAGACCCCATCCCCTCTGCTGGGCGACCATGTATTATTACTCATGCTACTGTTCAGTAGACCATCCAGCTCAAATACAGAATATGTTTGGAATGGAAAGGAGACAGTCTTTCTGACAGCGTGGACTGCATTTTGTATCCAAAGGATTCATTCTCTTCTGTGGTGGGTGGTATCCTCAGAGGAGGCGCCATGATCCGCATCCCTGCAATCCCCTCCTCTGAGTGGGAGAAAACCGTGGATAGGAGATGTTATTTCCGCGAGTGAGTCCCAGTTAATGGTAAAAGGGATCTTTGCAGATGCAGCTGAGGTCCCTACACAGCGGGATGAAGGAAGAGGATCTTGTCCTGGGTGGGCAGCGGAGTTCTTAGGGTCTTGCGGTCTGAGGCA
This sequence comes from Lasiurus borealis, assembly GCA_004026805.1. Classification (NCBI taxonomy): domain Eukaryota; kingdom Metazoa; phylum Chordata; class Mammalia; order Chiroptera; family Vespertilionidae; genus Lasiurus; species Lasiurus borealis. The sequence continues at coordinate 65,404 of PVJN01007542.1, read as the reverse complement.
GAAATCAGAGACAGACATGCTGGACTGGGAGAAGCAAGCATCCATGTCCGAGTTGCCTGAGGGGTCCACGCAGCGGGGAGAAGGGCCTGTAGCTGTGGACAGAATCCCCAGGCCAGCGGTCAGCAAGATCACCAGACCTCAGTCCCACAGCTGCGAGGAGTTGCATTCTGCCGGCAACCAGTGGAAGAGGACCACACGCCCTTTCCATCACCAGATATGTGACCCCTGTGTCCCTCTTGTCCTGCCTCCCCACCCCTACCCTCTGGTCACCACCATTCTGTTGTCTGTGTCTACGAACGTATTTGTTTTGTTCGTTCGTGTGCTGCTCTTTGCTTTCTGTCCCACATGTCTGAAGAGCCAGCAGATTGCCTGGAAGTGTGCCTTTCCTGTGCAAACTCACCAGCCCAGAGCCCACGCTCCAGACACCTTCTCTGTCTGGCCCTCACACTGCTGGAGGCAGCGTGCCTCTGCCTTCACGGACCCAGGTCAGGTACCAGACAAGTCCAGACAGCCTTCTCCCCGGAACCCCGTGAAATGGCCCCATCCAGGCAATCCTAAGCCTGCGAGGCTGAGTACCCTGCCCCACTGGCTCCGTCCCACATAAGCCACCGTGAAGCCTTCTGCCCCTGTGTCCTCCCCCACTCCTTCTGCTCCCGACTGACCCTGGTGCTTCCCCGTGTGGTCCTGTATGGGAAGGCATGGCCCCTCCGCTTGTTGACCATGGGTAACAAACCATCCTGGTAAGAGCCTTTTCGTCTCCTGATCTGTTGACATCATTACATTTTATTTATTATTTTATTATTTTTTATTGTCTAAAGTTTTACATATGTCGAAACCGGTTTGGCTCTCAGTGGATAGAGTGTCGGCCTGCGGACTGAAGGGTCCCGGGTTGGATTCTGGTCAAGGGCATGTATCTTGGTTGCCCTTGGGGGGCGTGCAGAAGGTGGCTGATCGATCTCTCTTTCTCATCGATGTTTCTAACTCTTTATCCCTCTCCCTTCCTCTCTGTAAAAAGTTAATAAAATATATTAATAAATAAATAAATAAATAAATAAATAAATAAATAAATAAATAAAGTTTTACATATGTCTCCCTTTTCCTTGATTGGCACCCCCAGCCCCGAGCCATTCCCACCCCAGGTAAGCCCTCACCACCCCAACTGTCTGTGTCCATTGGTTATGCTAATATGCATGCATACAAGTCCGTTGGTTGGTTTCTAATTGTCTTCTTCACCCCTCCCCCCCAACTCTCCTACCATTTGTCTCTGGCTCTATTTTTTTGTTCATCAAATTCTGTTGATCATTATTATATCCCACACATGAATGAGATCACTGACTGGCTTATTTCGCTTAGCATAATGCTCTCCAGTTCCATCCATGTTGTTGCAAATGGTAAAAGTTCCTTCTTTTTTATAGCAGCGTGATATTCCATTGTGTAGATATACCACCGTTTTTTAATCCCCTCATCTGCTGATGGGTACTCAGGCTGTTTCCAAATCATAGCTATGGTGAATTGTACTGCTATGAAGATAGGGGTGCAAATATCCTTTCTGGTTGGTGTTTCTGGTTTCTTGGGAAATAGGGCATACCACATTTTAAAACAAATTGGTAAAAGCTAATGTCCACACAAAATCTTGCGAAAGGATGTTAGGGCAGCTTTATTCATCACCCACCGAAAGTTGGAAACAACAAAGATACCCTTTAGTAAGTGAGTGGATGAAAAACTCTGCTATGTCTAGAAAATGAATAGTATTCAGTGCCAAAAATACATGAATTACCAAGACATGCAGGGACACAGAGGAACCTTAAGTGCATGTGATGAAGAGAAAGAAGCCAATCTGAAAAGACTACATGCTGCCCGATTCCAACGATACAAAATCCTGGGAAAGGTAGAAAACTGTAGCACCGATAGAAGATCAGTGGTCAACAGGGTTGGGGAGGGGAGGAGGAAGTTGCGAAGAGTTGGAGCACAGAGGATGGTTAGGGCAGGAACTGTGCTGTTCGATACTATAAGGATAGATGCATGTCATTATACATTTGTCCAAACCCACAGAATGCACACCACCAGGAGTGAGCAGTCATGTAAGCTGGGAACTTTGGGTGATAGTCGTGGGTCAGTGTGGGTTCATTGATGGTCACAAATGCCTCACTCTGGTGGGAGATCTTTATAACGGGGGAGGGTATGCATGCTTGGGTGCAGGCTCGTGTATGGGAAGTCTCTACACTTTCCCCTCAATTTTCTATAAATCTTAAAAGTGCTCCAAATATAAGTCATCATCATCATCATCATCATCATCCTCATCCTCATCAAACAAACCGAAGGTCATTTGGGCAACATTTTCTTCTCTACAGATACTCTCCGAACCCCACCCCCACACTCCAGGGATGTAAATGTGAAATGCAGGCTATGAATCTCTGCTCTGATTGGATCCCTTCAGAAATTTCTTGGAAGATCGAATTGGATATTGAAAAAAAAAAAATTCTTCCCAAAGGAAAACCAACACATCTTGGCTTTCCCTGCTTCTCCCAGAGTTTTAGTAGAAGCTGAAGAAGGAATAAAAGGGTGGAAAAGCTCGAGCCAGACCAAACAGAATGGTGGGCAGTCTTCCATGTAAGATGCCTGGGGGTTGCAGGCAGCCAACATCCTCTGATGGAAAAACGCACACATGTAGCAAGCGAGCGGGCCTTCCTATGTCTGCCAATGCCCGCACGATGACTGTATCCTGGGATGGCCATCCGGGAGCCCTGCCCTGCCTCAGTTTACACATCAGACTGTCAACCCGATCTTCTGCACTCTCCTGGACTTCAGGAACTTGTCAAAGGTCTTCACAGTGTTTTTCTCAGAGAAAAGTAAACTCCTTCTTCAGGTATTCGTGATTTAGGCATTTTCCTCTCAGGAAACAAGTACTTAAGCAAGTGATCCAGCACTACACGCTCACCTGCAATTTACTTATTTATTTTTAAAAATATATTTTATTGATTTTTTTTTTTTTACGAAGAGGAAGGGAGAGGGATAGAAGGTTAGAAACATCAACGAGAGAGAGACATTGTTCAGCTGCCTCCTTCACGCCCCCTACTGGGGATGTGCCCGCAACCAAGATACATGCCCTTGACTGGAATTGAACCTGGGACCTTTTAGTCCCCAGGCCAATGTTCTATCCACTGAGCCAAATTGGTTTTGGCTCATCTGCAATTTAAAAGAGCTATTATTTACAAAGGAAGCTGATATGTACATATATATATATGTATATATATATATATATATATATATGTAAATAAATTCTTTTATTGCTGATTTGCTGTCCCTTTATAAGTCCTACTCTTTTTAATAGTTCCAGCCACATTGACGTAAAAGTATGTTTTAAAGTTTTACAAATAGTGGTATCACAGAACTAAGTACCTATTGGCACTGCTATAGACACAAGGAAACACACCTATGCATGTACACGCACCCACCTCCCCAGGCCTCGCCCTTTTCTGCATATATAGTGTATGTGGGAGTGTGTCGGTGTGTGACCCTGAAATCAGTGAAATGAGCAGGAGTTTTGTAATGTGGCAAAAACAGCTTTAGGAATCGGTATGCCTGCGAGTGACGCCAACACCACAGCATGCTGATTTTGTGATTTGGGGTAATTTAATATATTTTAGCATCCACTTTTCTTTTCAACGAGCATAATTGTCATTTCAGAGGGTTATTAAGGTTAAAAGTGACTCCCCCTGTCTGAAATGCCTTGAGCCCTGGCCATTAATGATGATTGTCCATTAATGATGATTGGCATCCATTCAGCACCAACAGGAACCCCCAACTGGGGTGCAGGGAAGGAGGAAACTATTCAGTGTGAACAGCTCAAGTGTGACAGAGCTGGAGAGCCTGGCCCTTCGGCCCTGGGGTGAGGAGGCCTAGGGTGGAGCCCCTCTCTGACTAAACAGCTCCGCTCCGGGGAGACATCTCCCGTGTTTCAGCATCTTCAGTGTGTCAGTCCCAGCCAGAAAAGCAGCAGATTTTGGTGAAAAAGAAAGAGCCAGAGGGCAGCCAACTGATATACACAGACCCTGACCCCTGATTGGTTCATCCTCATGCAAATGAGGACACCAAATACAGGTATGATTGGTTCAAAAGGCACTGTCCTGATTGGTCACAAATGAACTACGTACTCTGATTGGTCAGTGAAGATGTTGATGGAGATACAGTTGCATAGCTCCCATGGATAGGGAAAGCCTCAGTCCTATTGGTTGAAATAGGGTTCAGGGACTGCTCTGTAAGGCTCTTCAGATGGCAGGAACAGTGCAGGCAGGCAGCTCAGCACAGGATTCTTCCGGAAGCAGTTTGCCTGAGAGGCCCCTCCCCTCTTTAGAAATGACTGCTGGTTGGGTTTTGTTTTTGTTTGTATTTGAGACCTGTTAGACACCGGGAGCCCTTCTGAGTGGGCATCTTTTTTCTCAGGTTCCCATGGCCTCCAGGGTTTCCTTCTTGCCATTCAAATGCCACTGCTCTATTTATTTATTTACCATATTTTCCGGCGTAAATATGATGACTGGGCGTATAAGATGACCCCCAACTTTTCCAGTTAAAACATAGAGTTTGGGCTATACCTGCATCTCTGTTGGATTAATTTGCATACTCACTTCTCATTGGCTGGTGGGCATTGTGAAGGTACTGCCAATTTGCATATTTCACTTTTATTGGTGTGTAGATATGTAGTATTTAACTATGAAATGTAAATTTTATTATAGGTAAATAAACATACTACGCATAACAAAATATAAAATTATAAAATATACAAAGAATATAAAAAATAAAGTGGATCAACTATTCTTAGCTGTATGGGAATGGAAGCTGCTATTTCCCTTTACTCTGGGAAAATTTCAGTTTTATATCCTTTGAACACTTCTACATATCTCATTGTTAAGGATTTCATTGCCCAATTTAGCTTGCATCTTTAAAATATGTGACTGGCACAAACTGGTGGTGATTTTTTTTTGGTATTATAACACACTCCTCCCCTCTACACAGAAGAGCTAATACTCATTTAGGGACTCCTTGGACATAATCGTAAAGCTCTGAGGATGTGGATTACCTCAAGAAAAAGGAATCTTCAGCCTAGCCCTAGCGTTGGTCTGAGGAACTCCTTCACGTAGATGTAAATTTGTTAGTTTACAGAAAAAATAAAATCAACGGGTCATTACTTTTCACTGGATTTTGTGCACAGTTTGGGGCTCTGTTACCACCTGCTGGGCTGTGAGAAAATGAGTCGCCAGATGGCAGAAGGTAAGCATAGAGTCACTCTGAAACAGTGCCGCCGGCCTGACATGAGATGTGCTTCCCACCCATTCTCCTGGTGGCTACTCTAAGTCACGATTTATCCGGGCACACACATAGCATTTCTAAGTGGAATTAAATACATCGGAATTCCACGATGCCCTTCACTGAGTGTCACGGCCCGCCTCCTGCCTCCTGATCTAGACTGACAGTTGCCTTAGAAGGCACCACCCTCTACGTAGGGCATCAGAAAGACGCATGGACTGAAATATGGAGATAAAACTTCTCTACCCAGCAACTTACGACTTCCTGGATCAATGAACACGGCCTCCCTCAGAAGCCATTGGAGGGGGAGATTCCACCATCCGGCTCACCACAGCCTGATCCCCCAGCTGGAGCTTCATTCATCGCCTGCAGTCCACAGAGAGGGTCTGAGATCCCCAAGTGCAGCTCTCTCGCAGGGAACACTGCAGGTGCGTCCCTCGCTTGTGGCTGTGTTTCACCGGAGGAAATCAATGAGTCCAACGTCTGGTGTTTACCTGCGAGGTGATTTAGGCAAGCTGACCTCCCAGTGCCCTAGTTTCCTCCTTCATAAGATGCAGATAAGCAGAGGACTCACAGCTAGGGTTGCTGGAATAATTACAGATGCCTGTAAAGAACTTAGAACAATGCATGACACATAGTAAGGGCTCAGAAGTTAGCTATTCCTACTCTTCCCACTAAGTCTAGTCTTTGGCATATACAACTCAGAAGGGAGGGGATTCCATTGCTCCTCAGATAATGGATAAGGGGTGCCGAGTGACTGAGAGTCAGAGGTGCGTCAGGCTGCCTAAACCAGTACCCTAGGGTGGGGTGTGGGGGGAGGGCATGGGGTGGTTGGATGGAGATTTCTAAGTTTTGCTCCAAGAGAGTCTGGTTCTGTAAGTCTGTGAAGGGCTCTGAACTTTAGCAAACCCTCCACGAGATGCCTATGAAAATCAGAATTTGAGAACCAATAATTTATACCCTCAAGTCAGTGGTTGGCCAACGGCAGCTCGCAAGCCACATGTGGCTCTTTGGCCCCTGGAGTGTGGCTCTTCCACAAAACACCACGGCCTGGGCGAGTTTATGTTGAAGAAGTGGCATTAGAAGAAGTTTAAGTTGAAAAAATGTGGCTCTCCAAAGAAATTTCAATCGTTGTCCTGTTGATATTTGGCTCTGTGGACTGATGAGTTTGCCGACCACTGCCCCAAGCGAATGCATTTCTGAATCCTTTCTTGAGAGCACAAGACATAATTGCCTTGTGGAGGGAGTGGTTAGGGGTGTCATTCAGTGATCATCTCTGAAGGAGAGGAAGGGAAGCCGGGACAGGGCATTGAACAGCCCTGCTTTCCCTGGAGTAGTCCTCTGTGATTTCTCAGGTTGTTCTTTATCAACCTGTGCATTCCTTTAGACTGGAGTCTCTTTGGTGGAATCTCTTTCCAATCATTTTAAACGCCGTTGTTTTATATTCTCTTTTGAGTGTCTTCTTCCAGTGGAGTTGTAATTCTGCTTTTCATTGCACACCTGCTTACTCCCATGTGCAGTATGTAGTGTCCTTGCTTTTCCCCAGCGTAGAGTTTCTCCAGGGAGGATTTGATCTGTGCTTCTGCTAAGAATCCCAGGGACACATCGGTCTGGGACAATGTTTATGCTAATGGCGTGAAGAGGGAATTCCTGGGCATCATGAGGAGTACACATTGGAACCCTGTCTCTGGGCCTGGGAAGAGCTCTGCTAGTGGCTTCTTAAGGAGATCCCCACCTCTGCACAGAAACCCAGACAGAATGAGACATGCTTCCTCCTGACCCTGCACTGGTGGGTGGGCATTTCCGGTCCAGCTTCCACAGTCCCGTTCCATTGGGGAAGCTCAGCTTCCACTCTTGCCTCATCTCGCTCCAGGTCCTCAACTCCTGCCCCTGTTTGGGCGCTGAAAATGCAGGCTCCTGAGTTTCCAAAACCAAAATCCACTCCACTTCATCTGCTCTAGCATCAGACCACGTTTCTAGCATTGCAATGCATTTTTTTGAAATGCTATGATTTCTAAATACCTATAGCATGAGGCTCTTCAGATCTTCCAAGCCACCACAATCCCCTGACATGTTAAGACCAGTGACCTAGGCTGTTATTCAAACTGATCTTAGGATCGAAGGCTGTTTTCTTGGAACTTTAAGATGAAAAATTCCAGAGTAGAAATTTGTTGCAAGAAGATAAAAAAAAAAGCTGGAGAGTTAGAAGATGGGACTAATCCTCTCCTAACAAAACAACAACCTCTAAAAATGAAATTCCCATCCGCAGTGGCCCTGTAGATGTTTTCAATGACCACTGTGTTTTTGTGTTTCTTAAACCTGTCAATACCGAAGTTTCTATTTTTTTGGAAGCCCAGGGCACACAGAACAGTCAAACGGTGCCTCACACCAGAAAACGTAGTTTCACCACCACCCAGCAGGTGGCAGAAGTGTCACCAGCCTCCAGGGTGCTCCCCCTGAGTCAGGAACCAGAGACAAGAAGAATCATGCGTCACTTAAAGGAGCCTTCAGGTGGAGAGCTGAAGCTGCCTGAGGTGTGAGGAAGTTAGGGAAATGGGTATTCTTCAATATGTCCCAAATAACACAGGAAAGTACAGTGGTACCTCGAGATACGAGTGCCCTAACATACGCGATTCTTGAGATACGAGCTGTCGAGCGAGCGATTTTTGCTTTGAAATACGAGCAACATTTGAGATGGGAGTAATCGCATGGATCAGTCGGCTGCACACGACCCACCAGTTTACCTCGACCCAAGCGTCTCATAGTTTCCCACGCCTCAAGGTTATGGAACGAATTAAACTCGTATCTCGAGGTACCACTGTATCTTCTGCAAACTCAACTCCAGTTGAGTTCAATTCCCTCAAAAGAAAGAGAAAACAAAGTGGTTCTCTCAACAGCACAGCGGGACAGGAGAAGTCTGCATCTGAGGGGAGAGTCTCACCAGGTGGTTCTCTCTTTGATGGTGAAACGCCATCTCTTTTGCTCACCCAGGTTGATTAAAAATGGCGGCCCCAGCCGCCAACCCCTGAAAAGAGCCATGGTCAGCTTTGCCTCACATGGACGTTCCTCTTCCAAAAGGGAACTCCATCTGTCCTGGCAACCCCAACACAGAAGGGGAGTCCTGCCCTTAGATTGCCAGTGCGCTGGGTGGTAGTAACACAAAGACTTGTCCAATTCTTGTCAACTCCAACGACATGGAAGGAGATTCTTATGAGACTACCCCTCATGTGAAGAAGAGCAGTCTTTAAAATCCACAATCCTGGGGCCTTAATGTAGATGAATCTGAGTTCCCATTCTACCTCGAACTCCACGTGTAGCAACACAGGCACACCCAGGCAAGCCAGCAGGCACAGCCGGTGCCCGCACACACTCCCTGGAGGCCTTCCTGACCCTCTCCTTCCCTCCACACTGGACTTGGGATTCGCCAGAGGAAAAGCCCCGGCTCCATTCGAGTGGTAAGTGAGAAAGCAAAGAAGTGTCCAGGATGGTTTTACCCCAAGACAGCTGGGCGGTTCAGACCCCCTTTTCTCCTTCATACATGGCCAAAGTCACCTGGGTTTGGAACTGGAAGCTCAGCATGATATCTAGAGTGGAACTTTAAGATGAAGAATTCCAGAGTAGAAATTTGTTGCAAGAAGATAAAAAAAAAAAAGTGATGCAAAAAGTTCTGATCAGGGTGTGAGTGTAAGCGGATGGACAGGAAGATGACCTTGATGGTGTCTTTGAACCGGATGAATTGGGAAAGAGAAATAAGCACTGGGTGAGGCAAGAAAACACCAGGAAACACGAAGGAGCTGAAAGATGCGGGCTGTGGTACAGGCTGAAATGGGCAATGTGGAAGCAGGAGGCAAACCCTGACCCCCCAGCCCACCCCCGTTTTCCTGTGGTCCTTTACAGATATTCTAGAAGACACGGTGGGATATTGCCTTAGCCTGCGAGCTCAGTCATGGGAAGACTATATTATTTGGTGGCAGAGGGAAAGTGAGGCATGAGAGACACCAATTTTTCTCATAGAAATAAGTACAGTGGTACCTCGAGATACGAGTGCCCTAACATACGAGAGTTTTGAGATACGAGCCGTCAAGCGAGCGATTTTTGCTTTGAAATACGAGCAACAGTTGAGATACGAGTAATCAGGAGGATCGGCCGGCTGCACACGACCCACCAGTTTACTGCAATCGAGTGTCTCATAGTTTCCCACGCCTCAAGGTTACGGAATGAATTAAACTCGTATCTGGAGGTACCACTGTATATGACAATGGGGATTCCGACTCAGGGATGAGCATTGTATTTGTGTGTGTGTGTGTGTGTGTGTGCGTGTGTGCGTGTGTGTGTGTGTGTGTGTAAAGCCCCATGTGAGAAAGGGGTATATTCTCTTTATCTGTAACTGATTCACACTGTCTTGTCACCTTTGTCACATTTTTCTCATTTCTCTCCAGGACACACAGTTCTGATTCGGGTTTCTCCTGGGGACTCAACATGGTTAATTTTTGTCATTTGTCCCTTTTTAGCTTTCATGGTAAATAATGGTAGAATAAATTACATGCCTCCTCGAATCAACGGAAATCAACTTCTGTTTTTTCCAAACACTGGAGCCTTTGTTGAAGTCCTGGAGTACAGATTGAGTGGTTCCATGTCTGAGCTGTCAAAAACAACAGAATTCCAAGGAAACGTGTTCATCCAAATCCCTTTGAAGTCCTGCTTGGCATTCTCCTTACTCTGCATAGATATTAATAATTGCCATTCTATTATCAATCCAACACTGCTAAAAGCTAAATGCATTCTTACTTCTCTAATTTTCTAACTTAAGGAGGACACTTAACTAAATATCTGGCAAGCAAATTCAATATTTTACTGGACACTCACTGGTGTTCCCATACTGAGTATGGTAGCTCGTTTAGAACAAGCCCTAATCCCTGGAAAGTTCTAGTTGCACCTAGACCAGTCTCCCAACCGGGTTTCCTTGAGCTCAGGGGTATAGGCTAAAAGTAACAAAAACAATCTATTCATACATTTTATTATGAGAAACAAGGGACAAGTGTTTAAGCTTCTAGAAACATAGTCTTAATAAAAGCTGAAGCCTTTAGATTTTGTATAATTATTGCTATTAAACACTCTACACGGTGGTTCTCAACCAGAAACTCCTTTGCCCCCAAAGCATAGAACAGATGAAGATTGCATTTTCCCTGCATCCTCATCATCTGTCTTTTTCATTATAATTGTCATTGTGGGTGTGAAACGGGCTCTGGCTGTGGTTTTGATTTGTGTTTCCCTGGTGGCTAATGATGTTGAGCATCTTCAATGTTCCCTATTGATCAGTCTTGCTTATCCATCTTGAAAGAAACATCTCTTCATATCGATCATCCATTTTTAGTTTAGTTATTTATATTTTTATTATTGAGTTGTTAAACATTCTTTATGCAGACACAAGTTCTTTATCAGATAAATGATTTGCAAGTATTTTTTCATTCTGTGAGTTATCTCTTTGCTTTCTTGATGGAACCATTTGCAGCATAAACACTTTAAAAATATATATTTTATTGAATTTTTACAAAGAGGAAGGGAGAGGGATAGAGAGTTAGAAACATCGATGAGAGAGAGACATCGATCAGCCGCCTCCTGCATGCCCCCTCCTGGGGATGTGCCCGCAACCAGGATACATGCCCTTGACCGGAATGGAACCCAGGACCTTTCAGTCCACAGGCTGACGCTCTATCCACCGAGCCAAACCGGTTTCGGCAGCATAAACACTTTTGATTTTGATAAGTTCTAAGTTATCAATCTTTGTTCTTTTGTCACTTGTGTCTTTTATGTCCTATCAAAGGCTTTGCCTCACCCTAGATCACACAGGTTTCCTTTGGTGGCTCCCCTCGAAAGTTTTGCAGTTTCAGCTCTAACATTTAGATCTATTTTGAGTTAATTTTGTTGTAGAGGTAAGGAAGGCATCCAATGTCACTCTTTTGTACATGGATTTCCAATTGTCCCTGCATCACTTGGGATAAAGTCTTTTCTGTTTGCCTGTGTTGGCACCCTTGTTGAAATTAATGGACCATAAAGATGAGGGTTTATTTTTGGACTCTTCAATTCTGTTCCATGTCTATTCTTATGCCAGTACCGCACTGTCTTGTTTATAGTGGTTATGCAATCAGTTTTGAGTCAAGAAGAATGAGTTCTTCAAATTTGTTTTTTTTCTTTCAAGATTGTTTTGGCTATGCCGGGTCCTTTGAATTTCCATATAATTTTTAGGGTCACCTTGTTGATTTCTGAACAATAGCCAGCTCATATTTTGATAAGCATTGCATTGAATCTGCAGGTCAATTTGAGGAGTGTTGCCATTTCAACAGTATCAAGTCTTTTGATCCATGAACATGGAATGTCTTTTCATTTATTTGGGTTTATTTAAAAATGCTTTTCGACAACGTTTTATAAGTTTTCAGTGTATAAGTCTGAAACTACTTTAAATATTTAAGTTTATTCTTAAATATTTTATTCTTTTTGGAATAAAATATTCTATTATGCAAGGGATTGTTTTTTTTTAATTTCATTTCCAGATGGTTCATTTCTAACATATAGCAACACAATAGATTTTTTTTTAACATTAATCTTGTAGCCTATAATCTTCTTAAACTTATTTATTCTAATACTTTTAGTGAGTTCCTAGGAATTTTCTACATAAAAGATTATGCCATCTGTAAATAGAGGCAATTCTCCTTCTCCCTTTACAGTCTGGGTGACTTCTATTTATGTTGTTTGCCTAATGTCCCAGGCTGGACTCTAAAGCACACTGTTTAATAGAGAGCAGACATGTTTGTATTGTTCCTGATTCTGAGCAGGAAGCTTCCAATCTTCTGTTACTAAGCTCCATGCTATCTGGGGTATTTTTGTAGATGCCCTTTACCAAGTTGAAGAAATTTCCTTCTGTTACAGTTGGTTGAGTGTTCTTATTAAGAGTAGGTGTTGGATTTTGCCGATTGTCTCGGTTCGTTGGAGCGTCATCCTGTACACCAAATGGTTGCAGGTTCGATTTCTGTTCAGCGTACACACCTAGGTTTGTGATATGATTGTTATACGTGTGACCTCTGTTTATGTTCCAAACCCAACAACAGTGTCCTTGGTTTCTTAGGTGATAAGCATTATGGACTGATAGAACCTGGTTTAAACAGGTGATTTATGATTGAGACTTCATTTCTAGAGCGGTTCTAAGTTCCTTACCAAGGAAGGAAAACGGTGAGATAAAAATGAGTGTTGTTTTAAGACAAAGAGAGAGAAACCACTTCTTCCGAGCGAGATATAACAATGGCAGTGAAGGGACCTCAGATCTTTGGGGTCAGCTCAAAGCAATGCCCGGGCTGGGTCTAAAGATCCTCTCTAAGTCACTAAGGAGAGTTTTGCAGGCGGGTGCTCATTCTGAACAGGCAACTGACGCCCAGAAACTTTCACAACCGCTTCCTTGTCTGATGTCCCTAGGGCTACAGACACCGGCCCTCATGCTGTCACTAGTGTTACTTAGGGTTCAATAAATATGTGTTGATGCATAAAGACACCTGCTATCTCGGGACGCTAAATAATACGCAAATGCTTTCTACCGTGTGCTCTGTTCCTGCATTTTAAAAACTTGCTCAGCATCCTCAGGCAGACGAGTCTAAGAGTGAAACGAAATGCAAAGCTGGCAATGGAGGTGTTTTCTGGCTCACGAATAAACCATCCAGATAGCGGGGATACGAATCAGGCAGGTGAGGGATGCAACTAGATCGCTTTCTCCATGCTTAATCGGTGTGATGACTGGACACACCTGGAAGGGAGCTTCCTGAAGGGATCAGGGAATGCTGGGAGTTCAGCTGCGAGTGAGAAAACCAGTGCGGTCTATGAGCGGTACCCGTAGATTTTTCTGGACAGAAGCTCTGTTCGGGAGCCTTTCTGAAGGTAGGTAAGACTTTCCTCCTTCTTCTTTGGCCATTGTTGGCTAGAACACCCTTCCACACGCTCTCTTCTGCTGCTGAAAAGGTTGAGCCAGAATTTGGGGTTGTTACTCTTGGGAAAGTAGGGGTAGACTCCCCCAATGCTGCCCCGTGGATGGGACGAGAGGCTGGTCAGGGGAATGTGATGGTTTGTTTTCTTGGACAGCGATGCGAATGGGAACCATTTCGCCTTGGAAGTGTAGACGATCCCAAATCCTAAGATACTGAGGACCGAGTGCTCAGATTACTTTAGAAAATGCAGTGTCTCAGGCCCATGAAGCATCCTGGAAGTGGTGTTTTGCTTTACTGACAACAACGAGAAGTGTAAACATACAGAAGCTGGGTCTTTGATGAATTCCAGTCAGAGGTGATTTTCTCTGGAATAGGCGTGTCCATTTTCTAAAGACGGGTGATTCAGTCTGTGTTGATCTTTCTCTTCTGCAATTGTGTCGGTCCATCAACTTTTAATTCCTTCATTTCTTCAGAAAATAAGGTCTGTGCTTCCCATCACAAGTGCTGGCATGGAAGGGCCGTCCGTCCCATCAGGAGGGGCATCCTGTTTAGTGTCCTGAGGGCAGTGAGGGTGGACCTGGCTCTGGTCTGTTTCCTGATTTCTCTTCGTCCCTGGCATAGGCCACGTGTGTCCATTTACAAAAATATAGACATGCCAAAAGTTCTGCATGATTTTTTTAAAAATATATTTTACTGATTTTTTATAGAGAGGAAGGGAGAGGGATAGAGAGTTAGAAACATCGATGAGAGAGACATTGATAAGCCTCCTCCTGCACACCCCCTACTGGGGATGTGCCCGCAACCAGGATACATGCCCTTGACCGGAATCGAACCTGGGACCTTTCAGTCCGCAGGCCGACGCTCTATCCACTGAGCCAAACCGGTTTCGGCTGTTCTGCACGATTTAAGTGTCAGGCAAATCACATTCTGATGTGATTCAAAGCAACCTGTAGTTACGCTCTTTATGACTTTTTGTATTCCTGCATTAACGGCCCCACAGGGGTTGGGAAGAGGAAATCTATGTTCTCTTCTCTGCGTACCCCGTCTATGACCAGTGCAGACTGGAGGCCAATAACTAGCCCTTTTCCTCCCGACACTGTGCTTCTCTTGGGCCTGTTAGCAGCATGAGATAGATCTAAGCGTCGCCTCCTGACTGAAATGCTTGGTTCTAAACGTCTCTCGAAATCCTATGGTAGACCGATGTTCAGAGCACTTTTCAGCAATGAAAGCTGGTTCCCTGTGAGTTCATGTGACCTTGTTTGCCCCTGACCCCCAGCCCAGGAAATATCCCATGATGCCCTGAATGCTGGCTGTGGTCCAAGCATTAGCGCCTTCACCTGCGGCGGGAGGAGGACCGAGGCTAGTGTTTGGGGTTTGTTTTCAGCTTTGCGGGGGGCTGGATGTTTCTGGAGGCCCGTCCACATTTCCTACCCTGTTTCCCTGAAAATAAGACAGTGTCTTATCTTATTTTTTGCTCCCAAAGACAAGCTAGGTCTTATGTTCAGGGGATGTCTTATTTTCCATAAAGAAGAAGACGGTACACATTTATTGTTGAACAAAAAAAAGGAAATTGATTACCTGTCTACAGTACGGTAGTCGTTGTCATCACAAACCAGCTCACGGATGGGCCACAGCGCAGCCAGAGCTGTTCAGGCAGGGTGAGGTCTCTTTAAATCAGGAGGCAGACGCCTGACGGTAGCTGTGGGGGCCTTCTATTCCAAGGAGGCCTGATGTTCGGGGGAGGCCTTATTATCGGGGAGGTCTTATTTTCAGGGGGATGCCTTCTATGATGGCAAGAGGCAAAACTGGAAGTTGGTCTTATTTTCGGGGGATGTCTTACTTTTGGGGAAACAGGGTAACTGAGAATTCTCCCGGTGACCTCTTCGATTAGACATCGACTTTACCACGCTGACAGGTGTCGCCATTGCCCTGTCCGCCCAGGGGCACAGAGGCAGCGAGTCAGAAATCCCTGCAAAGGTCACAGCTCCCTGGGGCTCTTCACAAAGCACCCCGCTTCCCCAGGGAGTCCCGGGGGACCCAGCGGACTCCACTGGCAGGAACCTGAACACGCCTTCGGAAAAACCTCTTCTGGGGTCCCGGCTTATTTTTACTTCTTTTTCCCCTTTCCTCCCCAATCCCCCCCCCTTTCTTTTTGCTTTTGAAGAGCTTAAAATAATAATTTCCATCCGCGCTGGAAAGGCAGAGAAAGCACAGAAGGCCAACCACATTTTTGGTACCCCATAAAAGCTAACTAAAAATAATAGTCAAACAATGAATGGGGCACGGCGCGGAGGCGAGGTCTCTGCAGGCCGCGGCAGCACCAGGCCCCGGGGAGGGGAGCAGGGAAACCCGCTGCTGCAGCTCCTGCTCCTGCTCCCACTCCCCGGGGGATGGTGGGGGACCCTTTCCCCACCCCCCCTGGGCCCCTCACTGTAAGTGAAAGCAGACAGCTTTGCCGGGTGTCTGCTTCCCTGGGGCTGCCCCACGGTGGAAAAAAGGACATTTTTTTGCCGCGACTTTATCATCTGATGCAGATGTTTGGCTCCTGCCTCCTGATCTTGTCAGCAAAACTGATGGCAAAAAATAATAATAATAACGATCAGCACCAGCATCTCGGTGTATTTTTGTTTTCTTAGGAGGCGCAAATTTGCATATGCGAGCGTTATTTTTACTGCAGTCCCAGCCCCGCTCCGGTTCTGGGACGTACTCCCTAGTCCTGCCCTGGGTTAGGGGGTGTGAGAGTTATGACTCCCCTGGGCAGGGGGCGGGAGGGCGGCTATTTCCACCTCCCGCACCCTCCCGTCTGCAAGGACCACATAATGAAGCGCATTTGGGTGTTGCTCCCTCTTTACTTCACGGCCATCAAGCAAAGTCCCCTCCCACCGTGGCACCGCAGATGGCTCACCTTCTCTTGACCTCTGGATTTTTCTTTTTTTAAAAAAAAATAAAAATATTTTATTGATTTTTCACAGAGAGGAAGGGAGAGGGATAGAAAGTTTGAAACATGGATGGGAAAGAGACATCGATCAGCCGCCTCCTGCACGCACCCCCCACTGGAGATGTGCCCGCAACCAACGTTCATGCCCTTGACCGGAATCAAACCTGGGACCCCTCAGTCCGCAGGCCGACGCTCTCTCTCCACTGAGCCAAACTGGTTTCGGCTGGATTTTTCAAAGTCCGCAAACAAGACAAGCAACGTGGAGTTCTCCAAGTTCACCAAGGCTGCACCTTTTCCTTCGTTGCACGGCCTCTGTCCACTTTGCCCGGCTGAAACGGGTTAAAGAGTAGCTAGGGAGTCCTGAAAAAAACCAGAGGGGTCAGGATAACAAGTTAAGCATTAGCGGGGACGCTCCCCCTGAGTGTGCGTCTCCGGGCGGGGTCGGGCTCCAGGATAACCCTACCCAGCGCCTGTCTGTTCCGCTGAGAACGCATCTGAGCTGTTGGGCACCCGTGAGGTCTCAGGGACGCCCTTCCCGCTTCCTTGCAGTTTTTATGGCGTCCCAGTGAAAGTGGGGACCTTTACTTTCTCCTGGGTAAAGTTCTTGTTGTGTTCATCCTCACCGGGGGATATTTTCCCACTGATTTTTAGGGAGAGCGGAAGAGAGGGAGAGACGGAGAGAAACATCGATGTGAGAGAAACACAGCGATCGGTTGCCTCCCGATCAAGCCTGCAACCCAGATACATGCTTGTGGCTGGAATCAAACCCAGGACCCTTTCGTCCACAGGTCAGCACTTGATCCGCTGAGCCAAACCAGCGAGGGCTAAGGTCCTTGGGATGCCAAATGGCAAGGGTTTAGTATATTTCTTTTCTTTTTCTTTTTTTCAAATTAGTATATATTTTATTGATTTTTTACAGAGAGGAAGGGAGAAGGAATAGAGAGCCAGAAACATCGATGAGAGAATGACATCGATCAGCCGCCTCCTGCACGCCCCCTATTGGGGATGTGCCCGCAACCAAGGTACATGCCCTTGACCGGAATCGAACCTGGGACCTTTCAGTCCGCAGTCCGACGCTCTATCCATTGAGCCAAAACGGCTTTGGTGGTTTAGTATATTTCTTGACCAAATAGCACTTGACCAAACATGGCCGTCACAGGGATTGTTCTGGAAAGAGAACAGACAGAAGAACAAACGTCGGTGTGGGGCCTGTGGAACTGTCTTCCTGGGACTCAGTTTCTCAAAGTGCCCATCGCCCAGGAAAGGTTTCCTGGGGCAACCGGTGGGACCAGCCAGGAGGATGGGAAGAAAAACGACCCAGGAATGTGTATTACTGCTATTGAATTCCACAAACACCCCCTGACCCCCCACTTACCTGTTTCCCCGAAAATAAGACAGCGTCTTATCTTTTTTTTAAAAATATATTTTATTGATTTTTTACAGAGAGGAAGGAAGAGGGATAGAAAGTCAGAAACATCGATGAGAGAGAGAGACATCGATCAGCCGCCTCTTGCACGCCCCCCACTGGAGATGTGCCTGCAAGCAAGGTACATGCCCCCTACCAGAATCGAACCTGGGACCTTTTTTAATCTGCAGGCTGACGCTCTATCCACTGAGCCAAACCGGTCTCGGCAGTGTCTTATCTTAATGTCTGCTCCCAAAGAGGCGCTAGGTCTTACTTTCAGAGGATGCCTTATTTTTCCATGAAGAAGAATAGGGTACACATTTATTGTGGAACAAAACAAAACAAAACAAAAAAAGGAAATGTATGACCTGTCTACGGGACGGTAGTCGTTGTTATCACAAACCAGCTCACTGATGGGCCGCAGCGCAGCCGGAGCTGTTCAGGCCGTGCGAGGTCTCTTTACATCAGGAGGCAGGTGCCTGACGGTAGCTTCGGGGGCCTTAGATTCTGTAAAGGCCTTATGATCGGGTAGGTCTTATTTTCGGGGCAGGGGCATGCCTTCTATGACAGCGAAGGGCAAACCTGGAAGTAGGTCTTATTCTCGGGGGATGTCTTACTTTCGGGGAAACGGGAGTTCATCTGTTCACCCGGGTGACAGATTCTCAACCACCGAGCCCGCAGAAGCTGGGCCTCCGGCGCTTATTATGAATGAAGATGCCAATGCCGTTTTTCAGAAAGGGCCCAGGCCAGCGAGCATCGCGGAACAGCGCGTACCTTGCTGTAAAATAAAAATAGCCCTGGCCGGCCGGTGGAATGTGTCCTCGCGGCGTAATCCATTCTTTCCTGCGGTTTTCCTGCCCGTCGGGGAGCCCTGCGTCACGGGGCGCGGGCGCCAAGTGTCTGGTCTGCGCCCTGGTCAGACGTGTTTTTCTTGCTGAGCCTTTTCAGGTTTGCCGGTTCCCGCAGCTCACGGCCGCCAGGTCACCCTCCCGTGCAGGGAGCACGGCTTTGGCTGCAGACGTCCCGCCGGAGGTGCGGGTCCGGGGGTGCTAAATGCCAGTGGGCAGCGTGCGTGGGCCCTCAGGACACCCCCATGGTCCATAAGGGGAGCTGGGCGAGCTCCCCTCTTGAGCAAACAAGCAGGCGCTTCTTGACCCAGGCTCTCTGCTCCGATTGGCACGGCGGCCACAGAGCACAGAGTTGAGGCAAAGGCCTACGTCTGTTTTGGCAACATGGACCATCGGTCCAAGGTGGGCTTTCCACCCTTCCCGAATTCCCTCGCTCTTCCGCCTAAACCTTTCAAGAGTGACTGGCTTGTGTCCTTTGGTCCACGCAGACCCGGGGTCGGCCTGTGGGAAGCCCCTTTCTGCTGTCCAGAGAGGGGTTGTGCTTAAGAAGTGCAGGAGGGCCGAGACCGGTGTGGCTCAGTGGATAGAGCGTCGGCCTGCGGACTGAAAGGTCCTGGGTTTGATTCCGATCTGGGGCTTGTACCTTGGTTGCGGGCACATCTCCAGTAGGGGGCGTGCAGGAGGCAGCTGATTGATGTTTCTCTCTCATCGATGTTTCTGACTTTCTATTCCTCTCTGTGAAAAATCAATAAAATATATTAAAAAAAAGTGGTAAAAAAATAAAAGAAGTGCAGGAGGCCCAGCTTCTGGGGCTCAGTGGTTGAGCATCGACCTTTGAACCAGGAGGTCAAGGTTCGATTCCCGGTCAGGGCATATGCTCGGGTTATAGGCTTGATCCCCAGGGTGGGGTGTGCAGCAGGCAGCCGATCAATGATTCTCTCCTATCATTGATCTCTCTCTCTCTCTTTCTCTCTCTCTTTCTCCTTTTTTCTCTCTCTCTCCTTCTTTCTCTCTCTATCTTCCTCTCTCTGAAATTAATAAAAAACATATTTTTTATAAAATAAGAGCATGAGTTCCCTTGCCAGGTCTGTCCTACTTGGCTGTCGTCACTCTAGCCACAGCCACTTGCTTTATGAGGCAGGACCAGGATGGTGGCTCCTCACACTCGCTCTGGGTTGTTTACAGACAAGTACCTGTAATGAGCGACTCAGTGTTGTTTCTACTACACGTTGTTCCACTGCTGCTCTCATGCTCACCATTGCCATGGTGACGGTGACCTGGGGTTCCCGGAGCGCCAGGAGGTCCCACGGGGCTGTGTGGGGGAAAGATCCCCTGCCATACTCCGCACACTCATACCCTTTAAGGTTAAGCCAAACAGAAACTCAGGGCAAGAGGTTTGAAGCGAGAGCGCCTCATCCAACATTAGAACCATCTTAAATGTCCCAAGTCGCCTTCTTTCAAGTTCTTACAAGACTCCTTCCCCCCAGGCATCACCCCCACACCTTTCCTACCACCCGGCACCTTCTCTTCTCCACACCCTTCCCTCCTCAGCTCTTTCTGTCTCCTTGGCTACCTCCTCCTTCCCTCCAGGTCTCTGTCCAACAGTCGCCTCCTCAGTGACACCTTTCTGACCTCCCGTCCACGTCACGAGTCCCCTCACACTCACCTGCTCTCGTTTCTCCAGCATCATTCTCACCTGGTGGATTGTCCATCCATATGCTGCCTTAGAAGCTCAAGGCGAAGCGAGGAGAAGCTAGAAGCTGGACTGGGCGGGGATGGGGGGTCTGTTGTGTTCACGGCTGCCTTCCGAGCCTGTAGTCGAGCGTCTGCACTCTTGTCATTGAGTTACTGAGATTTGGGCTACATTTTTTAAAAGTTAAGATTTTGGGATGGTTTTACAAAGCTGTAACTTTTTAAGAATTATTTATCCTCTTTCTTTCTGACTTTTTCCTACTAGACTATAATTTTCTGAAGGGCAGGATTATATAAAATACGCATCTTTTATTGTCTGTCGGTCACAGGGCAAGCCTTGAACCCAGTGCTCAATAATTGCTTGTTGGAAAGAACCACCCCCCCTTCCTCCCTGCTGGGAGCTCCTCTTCTCCCTGAGCGTAGAAAGTTGGTTTCAAATGCTCTATTTTACAGAATCTGATCTCTGGGTCAAGGGCTGGGAGGCTTTGTCTGACAAAGGCCAGATCGCCAATATTTCCAGCTCTACAGCTCTCTCATCTTAGCATGAAAACAGCCACAAACACCTTGTATACAAGGAGGCATGGCTGTGTGGCCATGAACTTGAATTTATGGACATAGGTACTGGGCAGATATGGCCTGTGGGCTGTAGTTAGCTGGCCCCCTGCAGTTTTGCTAGACAGTGATTGACATATAACATGACCATTCTTAAAGGCAAACTGGTTCCGTTGCATTTCAGAAGTAGACACAGGCGATGCTTGGGCATGAAAGGAGTTTTCACTTCATTTCTATGGTTGCCCATTTGTTACTTGAATAGAGGCTTTGCTCAGCGACTCCCAAGCTTGAGTCCTCACTTCATTTTCAGAGCATTGAAAGCTGGACCCATGTAGATGTGTACTGAGACACTGCCTTTTCTGTGGTCTTCCTTTTTTTTTTTTTTAAAAAAAATGATACCGCGTCTTTGTGACCATCTTGTTGACATAAAACTGAATCTGAGAAAAGCTTCTAGCGCTGGCTCCCTAAGCTCTTTGTGGTTAGTTTCTTACCTACTAGGCCGGGAGAGGGTAAGAAAGGACCAGACCAGATTAAGTGTGTTTGGAGGAGGGATCAATATGAAATATAAACCAGATCGTACTTCCTTGGTTCTCCCCAGGCCTAATCCCAAGTAATCCTTGGAACTGAGTCATCTATAAGTGAGAACAAAGGGGTGGACTTTGGTCCCTCAGTGGAGGGTCTAAAATTACCCAGCAAACAGAGAGGACCCCACATTTCAGGCTTGGCACAGAAACCTGACCCACAGGGCCTGAAGGAGCCTAGTATTCAGCCACTGTCCTTCCTCTCTTGGAGGTCACCAAACCAACCTTCGCATGGGTGTGCCTTCTGTCTCCCCCCACCCTGCCTACCGCCTGTATCTGACCCAGAGGGTGCCGGAGACTGTGTGTAGGGGAACAGGGACTCCATGGCAGGAGCATCCAGCACGCCCCAGTCGCCTGCTGTCTGCACTAAGTCCCAGCTAGGAAGCTCTCCATCCCTGGTCCCGCCCCAGGCCCTGCTCACTCTGAGGTTCCCTGTGACGTAGGGAAATGGGGAAAAAGAGAACATTTTCCTTTGACTCCTGGGAAAATGTGTCCCATCCCAAGCCCCGGGGGCAGAGCACTGCAGCTAATGAGACAGTGGGGGTTCATCCTGTGGTAACGTCTAAGGTTTTGTTCTGCAGAACTAATGGGAAGCAGTAGGTACTCAAGACGGAGAACAGCCTCTTTTCTTCTTCATAAGAGGTCATCAGAGCAACCAGCGTCTGTGTGTAAGTCCTGAGAGCATTTGTGAGCAGACCGAAGGGCCAGCTAAGAGAATTGGACACCTCCTGAGGCAGACGACCGCATGGACGTTGTGGGTCTAGGATGCTCCTTTTGGGGTTGGTGACTCATCCGTGATGTGCAGAGAAAGGCACGGCCCTTCTGTGACCACAGGTTTCTAGAGGCGCCGTCATCACAGGGTCTGGAAACAGGAGGAGTTATGAGGGGAGGCTCAGAGGAGAAGAGGAGGTTGGGGCTGGATACCTGGTTTGGAATTCGAGTTTCCCTCATCCTGATGTCCTCTCTCCATGTCCACCTCTGAGAACATTAGGGGCCTGTTTTGCTTGGCATAACATTAGGGATCTGTTTTGCTTGGCATGGAATGAAGGCAAGGCTGAGGACATTAGGACCTATTTTGCTTGGCATGATATTCTGTTCATGTTGTCACACCGGCAGTATTTCATCCTTTCTTAGGGCTGAGCAGCATTCTATTGTGTGTATGCACCCCATCTCCTTTGTCCAATCACCTATTAAAGGGCACTTTGGTTGGTTCCATGTCTTGGACGTCATGAATAACGCTGCAATGAACATCGGGGTAGACATATCTTCGTGAATCAATGTTTTCAAGTTTTGCGGGGGTAAAACAAGTAAGACAAATAAACAAAAACTCATAGACACAGACAACAGTATGGTAGTTACCAGAGGAAAAGAGGGGGTCGAGTCTGGGGACAGAAGGAGATTGGATTTTGGGTGGTGAGCCCACAATGCAAGATACAGTGGATGTATTGTAGAGTTGTACACTTGAAAAATATACCATTTAATTAATCAATGTCAGCCCAATATGTTTAATAAAAACAAGTCAAACAGTCCAACAAACAAATGATCTCAGTACTTAAACACAGTATTGATGTCCAAGCCTCACCCAGACGAAATACAGTGGTACCTCGAGATACGAGTGCCCTAACATACAAGATTTTTGAAGTACGAGCCGTTGAGAGAGCGATTTTTGCTTTGAAATACCAGCAACATTTGAGGTAGGAGTAATCGCGTGGCCGGCTGCACACGACCCACTAGTTTACTGTGACTCGAGCATCTCATAGTTTCCCACGCCTCAAGGTAACGGGATGAATTAAACTCGTATCTCGAGGTACCACTGTACACTAGAATCACTTGACCATTTACAAAGTGTCTCTGGATGATTCTGAGGTCGGGGTTGGGTCCACACGGCTCTTCTTTATTATTGTCACAGGCCTAAAACATTCTACTGGGAAGCGGGAAGGCTACCAGCTACCTCTGAATCCTCCACAGGGAGCCTCCTCAGAAGGCTGCCTCTGAGGCCATGAGGTCACCTTCTAAATAATTCCCTTCATGTTTTTAAAGATGATGAAAGGTATCTACAGGTAGAAAGACAACAGGCCTCGGTTCTGATGCATGTATTTATTTTGGGCCATTTGAGCCTCTTCATGGCATGGTCCATGAAGGCTCCTCCATTAACCCCGGGATGACCCCCATGGTCTGTGAAGTCATGGGTGGTTATAACACACAGTGATTCTGTGTGTGGATTTTGAAGTGAGACCAAGAGTTGAACCTCTGCACTTCCAATCACCCCCTATTTGAACTTGGACTTCATTGGAAGCCTAGTTTTCTCACCTATGAAGCAGCAAATTTATCCCTCTCTCATAGATGCTGATGTGTTAGCACCGTCGTGAATTTAATGCTTTACAAGGCGGTGGGCAGAGAACACCTAAATCAAGTCCCCAGTCCACTGTGAGCCTTCAGCAAAGGGCGGCCGTTACTCATAGAACCGAAGTGCTAGTGAGTGGTGTGTCTGGGCCAGAGCTCCGACTCCTCGTTGGAGGCTCAAGATGAAGACCCGAGCCCACTAATGAAGTCCGGATTTTTCTCGGAGCAGTGAGCTCACTAGTTTTCTTGTGTTGCCAAGTTCAATCAGACCCGGGAGTATTGGTTACTGCCGGCGCACGATGAAGACAGACATTTGGAGGCACCTCTCGGCAGAACCCGGGCCAACGCAAAACATTCCAGGGCTGCCTGAGACCTGTGTTGGGTTCCCAGCAGCTCCTGTGAGGGATGGAGGTATTTCCATGGTCCCCGCTCTCTGCTGGGGTCACCAGAGGAGCTCTGCTGACCCGGAGCGGGTGTTTCTGAAATCTTGGTTGAAATCAAAGTTAACCTTGCAGGCAGAGTGTGAATTTCTCTGATGCTCTATTTCAATCTTTTTTTTTTTTAAAGAGGAAATATCCTACAAACAAGCAGCATTTCAACCAAAGCTTAGAAGGTAAATTATGTTTGAGGTTGCCCTGCATTGTGGCCACCGTACTTGTTACCTGGCGAGCCTGTGTGTGTGTGTGTGTGTGTGTGTGTGTGTGTGTGTATCTGTGTTAAAGGGACACGTGTTTACCCAGTTATCTACCACACGGCAGTACCAGGCCCACTCTGCAAATTTACATCTGGGATTTGCTGTTCACAAACAGCGTGTGTGAGAGCCGGTCTTGAACTTAGCCCTCCTGACGGGAGGCTTTTCATGTTGGAAGTCATCCTGGGCCTCAGTTTTAAGAAAAAGGCCAAGTTACAGAATGAAATCAGAAACTGAAGGGTGCATGGGTGGGTGGGTGCACGGGCGGATTGATTGAATAAAACACAGGGGAGAAAAGAACACGGTTATTCCGCAGAGTCGCCTTCTTGGTGGCCACCTGCAAAGCTAGCCTTCTGGCTGAAGGCTGGTATGGCCGTGGTCACTTTGGTCCCAGTTTGTGCTGGCTCCCCTGTTTTCCCGTGTTCCTCAGACACACACATGCCTCACCTGCCACCCCCTCGCTGGAAGAAACCCAACACCGAGCAAACACTGGAAAGAATCTGGCTGACGCAGGCTTCCCTCCGTGCTAAGATTTCATCTCTCGGGCTCCGTGAGCTGACAAATGTCACCGTTTCCACCCCGGGCCCAGGTTGGCGCGGCCCAAATGGCCGCCACCATTCAGGGCGAGTTTTCACTGGGGACCGTGGACTGTGGCCAGCGAGGGCCCATCCCACAGCAAAGCACAGCAACCAGCACACGCCTTTGCCCTGCACCCACCAGCCAACCAGGTATGAACGTGCCCGGTTCAAGGCTGGGCACTGCACGTGAAGGACAGCAGGTGTCTGAGCAACATCAGCTGCTTTTGTAGGTTTGATCACCAAGATCGAGACAGAGTCTCCCGCTCGATGGCTGGGAAGGCGGAAGTCCTGTCAAAGTCAAGAGACCAGCTTCCCTCGGTGGCATTGACCTTGCCGCCACCAGGCACTATGGGGAAATGGCACGCTCGGCCCCGGCTTCCCAGGAGCAATCAGCTGGGTTCTGTTGATTCACGGAACCTGAACTGTTTGATTACTCAAGTGGTTCGTGATAAAAGCAATAGAGAGAGGCCCACAGCGGCCTAGACCTACCCTGCTGTCCTTGGGAGGAGCCGCGGGGCTACCGGTGACTGCAAGCCACTTGGAGCATTTAAAAAAAAAATATATATATATATATATATATTTTATTGATTTTTTTTACAGAGAGGAAGGGAGAGGGATAGAAAGTCAGAAACATCAATGAGAGAGAGAGAGACATCGATCAGCCGCCTCCTGCACGCCCCACACCCCTAGTGTGCCCGCAACCAAGGTACGTGCCCTTGACCGGAATCGAACCTGGGACCTTTCAGTCCTCAGGCCAACACTCTATCCACTGAGCCAAACTGGTTTGGGCTATTTGGAGCATTTTAAGGCAGCTCCAGTCTCCCTACAAGAACCAGGGGGAGCCCACCAGACCTGGAGGGACCCAGGACCCAACCAGCCCCTCCCACAATTCCAACACAGAGGGAGAAGGGAGAATCTGGGTATTAGGATCTGTCCTAATGGACACATGACCCTGACCATTTCTGGCTGTGGGTTTGGGCAAAACCAGGAAGAATCCCGCTGCAGGGGGCAAGCAGGATGGACTGGAAGAGTGTCCTGACGTTGGCCACCTGCGCTGTGGGACCCCACTTCCTAATGTCCCCTTAACTCCTGGGGCTGGCCATGCCCCCCACCTTCCTCCACCACCCGCACAGGAGCCCTGGGGGGCAGAGTTCTCCTCCCCGGTTCCCACCTGCAGACAGCAGCTCAGAGAAGACAGGGATTGGCCAGGTCATGCGAGGCCACACCGACCTGGGATGAGACGTGCTCCTCCCTCCCCCCGCCCTCCACCTCCCCGTCCATTATACTGTCCCCCTCACCAGGACGAAATAAGGAAATGATTCATTGTTTTGAGGCCAGGGTTCCATTTGAGGCTCAGCGTTCTGTGGATCTGCACACTGTGAAATGGGAGTCGACTCCCTCTGCTAGAAGGATAAACCATGAAGCAACTTGAAAAGCAAAAGAAGCATGTGGTGTGCCCAGGAGATGGGCATGGGTCTGAACTGATCCTCACAGGGTCAGGGGAGCGGGGGTGGGGGAGGAGCATGCTCGCCAGGTGACCGCTGTTCATCACTAACGGATCAGCCGCAACGCTGCCTCTGGGGGACCACAGCTGCCTGAGTCTGCCCCGGGTGCAGAGGGAAGCTGGTGAAGGTGGTGGTCAATGATTGCCAGAAGTTCTCCAGGGAGAGCCGTTTGGAGAAGAGCAAGTCTGAAGTCCACACTCACCCCGGGTCAGGGCGGCCGCATGGCAAACCAAAGCTGGGGGGACAGAGCCCGGGACAGAGACGGACATGCTCTCCGGCAGGGGGTGGAGAATAAGTGCACACGCACCGCCGTGGCATCGCCAGGCTGGTCTCAAGGGGGAGAAGGAAAACCGGCTGCTCCAGGCCCAGCCCTCCAAGCGGTGTCAAGCATCCAGGCCACCAAGGGTTGTGTGGAACCCAGACTTCTTCCTCCAGCTTCGCGCTTCAGGTTGGACCATCAAGGAGGAGAACAGCAAGGAAAACGTACCCTTCTGCTGGTGTTCTTTTTTAAAAATATATATTTTATTGATTTTTTACAGAGAGGAAGGGAAAGGGATAGAGAGTTAGAAACATCAATTAGAGAGAAACATCAATCAGCTGCCTCCTGCATGCCCCCTACTGGGGATGTGCCCACCACCCAGGCACATGCCCTTGACCGGAATCGAACCTGGGACCTTTCAGTCCGCAGGCTGATGCTCTGTCCACTGAGCCACACCGGTTTCAGCTGCTGGCATTCTTGACCTCCTCTTTGTTCTGCTCAAAGCTCAGCAGTCAGGACACTGTGCTTGACCAGGTGGTAGGCGAAGACAGGACGAGAATGACGTGCACAGCTTTACTTTTTTTTGTCATAAATGCGTGTCGCTTTGGGCACACAGATGACTACTGTCACAACTTCCCCAGGCAGGGCTGCCAAGTTGTCCCTTTGCTAAGGTGTGACTAGTACAGAGTACTAGTAGGTAGGGGTGTAGCTGAGGTTTTGAGTGCCCATACCCTCTTTCTTTTTTAAAAAAATATATTTTATATATTTCTTTCATTTTTAAAATATATATATATTTAAATTTATTATTGATTTCAGAAAAGAAGGTAGAGGGAGAGAGAGAAACATCAATGATGACAGAGAACCATTGATTGGCTGCCTCCTGCATACCCCCTGCTGGGGATCGAGCCAGCAACTTGAGTGGCCTTGACCGGAATCAAACCTAGGACCCTCGATCTGTAGGCTGACACTCTATCGACTGAGCCGCACCAGCGAGGGCCCAGCACCCTCTTTCTATGGTTACACCGCATTCAGCCCTTGAGAATTTATCACGACTCAGCCAAGATCTTTCACTTCACGTAATTTAGCCAATTTGAATTGCTCAGTTTTTCCACACTAACTAGGATTTTTGGCAAAAGGTAGAGCTTTGCAATGGAAATGATCCCAAAATGAAAAATCTACTTGTTTACCCAGTTCTGCTAATAATGAGTCCTGAGGAGTCTTCAAGGCTCTCCTGCGTAGAAATGGGGGCGCTAATGCAGAATCGGGGTTTTGATGGCATTTTTCTTTGCGGTTCTGAGGTGGAAATGACATGGATTCACAAAGAAGTGATTGAGGTCCTTACAAAGAAGGAAGTCCCAGTGTAATAATGCCATTAAATGCTAAAACATATGAAGGGCAGGAAAACATACGGTGTGCATTCAATGGGATGTGCCCAAGGCCAGGTTTTGAACTTGGGAAAAGAGGGACAGAGGCTGTACCTGTGCTCGGAGACCAAACTCTCGCCGCAAAAAAAAGGTCAGGACAAGTGAGGCTTGTGGGGTGGGGACAGTTAGAGGGAAGTGGGTGATGAAGGGGCGAGTTGCACCCGCAGATGGCAGCAGACATGTTGCCTGTCCATTGAGATCAACAACCCAAGAAGGAAGATGCTCCATTGACTCAAAAATAGACTGGTTTGGCTCAGTGAATAGCATGTTGGCTGATAGAGCATCAGCCTGTGGACTGAAAGGTCCCAGGTTCGATTCAGTTCAAGGGCATGTACCTTGGTTGCGGGCACATCTCCAGTAGAGGGCTTGCAGGAGGCGGCTGATCGATGTCTCCCTCTCATCGATGTTTTTAACTCTCTATTCTCCTCCTTTCCTCTCTGTAAAAAAAAATCAATACAAATATATTTAAAAAAAAATTAAAGAAGAGCTTCAGAAGCCAACTATGCTAGTCATCAGGGTAGCACTGAACCAGTAAGGCCAAGAAGAGGTCTTCCCAGAAGCCTAGTGGAAAAGCTGGCCTGGTGGGTGAGCTTTGCAAAGTTTCCTAGACCTTGTGACAAGGCCAGTTACCCCTGTTCGGCTCACAGAAAGCCCCTTTTTACGGGCCAGTCAGCTCAGCTGGGGAGAGAAGCATCCTGATAGGCCCATCACCCCTTCTACTCCCAGCAGAGCTGACTGGCCCAGGGCCGGAAGCCCAGCTCCCTTGCCGAAGATGCTGTTTTCACTCCAGGACTCTCCCCAGAGGCACGCAGGGATGGCCTTGGCCTACAATAGCACTCTTCCTCGACTTCCTCCCTCCCCTGACTTGCTTCCCCTACTTCCCTTCCAATTCCTCCAGGAGCACTTCCGTTATTAATGGCACATGCGTGTTTGTCTCAACATCTGCTCCTAGAATATCTACTCCTAGAAGAGATTTCACCCCATGGCTTCCTAACGTCAGGTTCTCTCTGGAGAGGAATGGACATCCTCCATTCTCATGGCTCCCTACCTTCCAAGGCGACATTGACATGCCTCCAGGACAGGGATGGTGGGAGCAAACTGAAGGCAAATGACCAAGTCCGGCCTGGCCTGTGGAGGACTCTTGAAGTTGGTGGGCATCATGGGAAGCTTCGAGGAGGTTTTAAAAACGGACATCCCCCTCCCCCACCCCAATAGTTCTATATCTAACCCAACTGAAGTAGATCTATTCAAAGGTAAACATGCATTTCTATTCCCTCTCATCACACTTCAAAGCTTTTTATGTCTCGATGGAAGCCAAGATGAGATTGGACGCGCTACAGTATTTTCTTGTCTGGAAATGGTTCTTGGGAAATGGCTTCCTCGAAAAAGCTAGTTCTTGTCATCTCCTCTGCCCAGTTTTCAGACATCATTTTAGCACTTTGGGTAAAAATCCAGACTTTGGATGTATGTTCTATTTAAATTTGACACAGGCAGGAACTTTCCTTGCAATTAATTGAAGGAAGAAAGGAGAAAGAAAGAAAGGAAGGAAGGAAGAAAGAAAGAAAGAAAGAAAGAAAGAAAGAAAGAAAGAAAGAAAGGAAGGAAAGGAAGGTGATTTACTGAATAGCCATTCATGTTTGTTTTTCATTGTAGGCCACAGACCAATAACATTGACCATTTTCAGTCATGAAATGATTAACTGTATATTTGAACTAATCCTGTATGGTGGGTCCCAGATCCTACTCCTTAGACTCAGGTTGTGACTAAATGAATTCCAGACTGAGCAACACAATATCTTTTAGTTAAGATCAGTTGTTGTCTTATTTCCCTCATTAGCCCAGAAATTTCCGGAAATACTTTGACCATTCCATTATTAAAACAGTGACAGAAATCTCGTAGATGTAGAGATGCTTATTCGAGAACGTTCCCACGCACCTCTCCACACTTCAATCACACATTTGTATACCTCTCCTTTGTGAATTCTGTCAGATCAGCAACCTCAGTGTCTAACTTTTTAACATCTCCAAATGAAAACAGGCACACGTCACCAAACTGAAGAATATTGGCTTAACATTTAAGTTATTTCATGGATTTATATTCCTTTGGACTCGCTTTCTTCTTTCATCACATCTAAGACTGTTATGAATGGATGCGAGCTCTACTCTGCACGGTCCTGCAAGGAATAAAACTTTCCAGCATATTAGACCATCATTATAATTCATGTCGCATATTACTTGATACTCAAAGGAATCTACACATGCATATGTATGCCCGCGATAGGCTAATTTGAGAAGAATGTGGCCTAATGAAAAGTGCATGGCCTGCGAGTGAGAGAAGCTGCTTGGATCCTCCACCCCCCTCCTCCCAGCTCTAACTTCAAGCAAATCAATCGCCCTCTCTGGTGTTCACTTCCTGGCCCTTCACATGCAGCTAACCATGCCTTTTGGCCTGAGCATCACATGGAAAACATTACTGCAAGAGCTTTTTAAATGGAGGGAGAATACTCGAGGGTTAGTTTACTAATTAAAGGGGAGACTGCAAATACAAATGAAAACTAAGAACATAAAGAATGAAAATCCAACCGGAATAACAAGGTATACCCTTCACCCTTCGTTTATAACCTTTGATCCATCTACAGTGGTACCTCGAGATACGAGTGCCCTAACATATGAGATTTTTGAGATACGAGCCGTCGAGTGAGGGATTTTTGCTTTGAAATATGAGCAACAGTTGAGATACGAGTCATCGCGCGGATCAGCCCACTGCACACGACCCACCAGTTTACCGCGACTCGAGTGTCTCATAGTTTCCCACGCCTCAAGGTTAAGGAACGAATTAAACTCGTATCTCGAGGTACCACTGTACTTGACAATTCTATTTTGGGGGAGGCTACGCCAAGTCAGAGGTCCCTTGAGGGACACAGAGTGAGGTGCAGGGGGGGGGGCGCTCTGAAATGGAACCCAGAGCCGAGTTGGCACAATTTGGACGGCGCCCAGTGGCATTCAGAGGAAGGAGAAGGGGATGCTGAGGTACAGAGTCGGGTTGAGACGATATGAAGCGAGGACCTTAAGAATGATCCCCAGGGGCGGGACCCCGTGGGCTGAGACCTGAGCAGTGAGAAGGAAGGGACCAGGCAGAGGGAGGAAGAGCTGAGGATATTCCAGGCGGAGGGAACCGCCTGTGCGAATCCTCTGAGTAGGCCGGGGGTTTTTCCTTTTCCCCTTTTTCCACCTCTGCGTGCACTTGTTTTGCGCGGGACTTTCACACCCTCCTCCTCTCAGCTCTGCCTGACTCTGCAGCTCTGGAGAGAGACCGCCAGCCTTGAGAGCGGAACCTCGTGTGGCTTCTTCAGTCTCTCCAGCCCGACGTTGCTGACGGTCACCGTCTTTCCTCAGGCTGAAGAGGAAACCCTGGCTTCGAGGGAGAGAGAAGAACCAAAAGGAAGAGCACTGGCTCACCGTGAGGGGAAGGGCATGGCCTCTGTCGGGGCTGGGCGTCAAGGAGAGGGGAGGAGAAATGATTTTTCCAGGGAGCCATTTCCCAAGAACCACTTCCAAACGAGAAAACGTTGCAGCGTGTCCCACCACGCCCCACAGGCCTCAGAGCTCGGGGAGGCCATATTGCCTCTGCTTCCCAGAAAGCACGTTGCTACTGTTCTCTCCCACTCCAATGGCCTGGTCCACCCGGTCCAGGTGCCCATGGAGGGGACATGGAGCCTCCACTCGGAGTTGACCTTGTACCAGGGCAGGAAGCGCGTGGCAAAAGCACCCGTGGGAACGTCACGGTCTTTCAGAATCTACCGGGGTCTCCCCGGGCTCCGGCCTGGGGAAGGCTGGTGCCCGTGTGGGCCTGGCCTCCCTCCCTCGGCAGGAAGAAGACACACATCGGTGTCCAAGGAGGAAGCTCGCTGCCTCCCGGTTCCCAGTGACTGGGAGCCGTCCCGTCAGCCTCCTGCTCTGAGCGTGGGCTTCTACTTCTTTTCCATGACCAGGCCAGACTCTGCGCACCGACGCTGGACCCCAGATCCCCACCCGGGGCCCACGCCCCGTTTCTAAGCTCCCCAAGCACCCATCCTGGCCCACAGCTTTCCAACTTCCTGACCCTCTCCCACCCGAGAAAACAGCCCTCAGGGAAAGTCAGCGTGGCCGAGGGAGACTACGCTGAGCAACACACAGCCTGGGCCGCGGTGTGGATCCCCGTTGGGTGTGTGTGTGGTCTGCCTGCGTTTGCCCTGACTTCTCCTGGACGCAGGGTTCATTGTCACTCAGCGCTCGGAGCGGGGGAAGAAGGGAGAGAGAAGTAGGGGTAAAGGAGAGGGACTGAGAGAAAAAAGAATCTGTTTATTTACCGTTTATTTAGGCAAAGGGGCCTTACACAGGCTTTGAGGAGAGTGGCTGGCGTCCTTTCAAAAGGCAGAGGGCTCTTTCCCACAGGTGCCTGCAATGCTGCAGCGGGTGGCCGTTAGGATTCTCTCCTGGTCTGCAAATTTCCTTAAGACACACTGCTGACAACCTGGTCTCTCTCTCTTCTCTCTCTCTCTCTCTCTCTCTCTCTCTCTTTCTCCCTCCTCCTTCCCTCCTTCTCTCCCTCCCTCCCTCACTTTCTCTCCTTCCCTCCCTCCCTCCTTCCCTGGCCCTCCCTCCCTCCGCCCAGTCTCTTCCAATCTCTTTCTTTCTCTCTCCAGCTCCTCCAGGTAAACCCTCCTCAAGCTTGTACCAACTCGTTCTTTGACTGACAGGGAGCAAGGCGAGCCTCTTCCTTCCTTCGGGGGGAACCCGAACACCTATGCTCCCCGGGCGACCTGCTGGGCTCATCCTCCGCCCGAGCCCCTCCCGCCAGGAGTGTTCCTCGCAGCCCTTGCAGGTAAGAGGCAGGTGAGGGGGGTCAGACACGGGGCAGGCAGCGGCGTGTGGGAGCGATCCGGGGAGCCCGGCCCTCCTCCAGGTAATGCGAGAGGGGGACTCTTTTCCAGCTCCCTGGGATCATGCAGGACGGCCAGGCTTACGTGCGGGAACTTACAAATGCCGTCTGCGTGTGGAAAACGGGTCCTTACTTAATGATGGGGCAAAAAAAAAGAGGGGGGGGCTTGCTTCTTGCCTGGGAAACAGTATCCAGATGTTTGGGTGTTTTTTTTTTTTTGCGGGTGTCAGTGATCTAGACGAGGGGGAAAGAGCGGCTCCGACTTCTCTGTCCGTGTGGGGTCTCTGCTGCCGTCTGTCAGGGCGAGTGTGCGATGGATTCGCAGCGACCAGACGGTTCTGGGGGTCGTTCCCGGCTCTGATTCCCCCCTGGGTGGGTCGGGAGAGAAACCCGGACCAGGGAACAGTCTGCTTGCTACCTAGCCTTACGAGAGAGAGTTATGTAAGTTTTCCGCGGTAGGTAGAAGGAATGTAAACACTCCCGGCTTCGGAGCCTTGCCCGCGACCCCTGTCTAAGGCGCGGTGCCGTCTGGGGATGGTTTCGGGGGGCCTCCTCCCGGACCCCGGCTCGCCCAGGACGTGTTACCCTCCCGGGGTGAAGTTTCCACATTCCTCCCGGGAAACCAGTGTGTGTTAATCCCTCCCTGCACTTCCGCGTTCGGCTGCCGGGAGGAGATCGGGTTTGTTATTACACCGGTGTCTCTGCACCTCACGACCGCGGTGCCGTCCGGGTTCCGACACCCACAGCACCTGCCGCGGTGCACGCGGGGAGAGCAAAGACCCACGTCGGTCCCACTCCGGCCAACGCTGAGATTTAATGCCTCTGTCTGATCGGGAAATACCTCCACCTTTCTCTCTCTCTCTCTCTCTCTCTCTCTCTCTCTCTCTCTTGATCTCACGGAAGGGCTTTGAAAAACATTCCAAGTGATTCTGAAAGTCCCTTTGTGGGAAGCTGAAAATCACACGCACACACCCCATCAGCGGCTCCCCCAGCTCGGGTCCCAGGCTGTCTCCGCCGGTAAACGTTTAAGCAAATATGTCATCATCAGCACGAGCCCTGGGTGGAAACCTCTCCTCTCCTTTGAAAACTGTCCCCCTGAATCCGGAGAAAAGGAGTCACATTCAACAGCAATGCCTTTCTCCGGGTCACCCTTTTCTGAACAGGAGACACCGGGAGACTTCCATCTGAACAACAGAGCACTTACCTCCCTCTCGGCTCCCGGGCTGTGCTTTCCTGGGCGTTATTTTTAGCAGGTTTCCTCCTCCCCGAGCTGTGAATATCATAAATTTCCCTGGTGGCGACACGGAGGTCTCGGGCCGGTCCTCACAGACGGGTGGGCGGTGGAGAAGTTTCCCCAAATGGCCAGCAGCCACCTCCCCGACGTGCCTCCCCGGAGTCAAATCCCCGCACCCATCGCTGGGGACTTTAGAGAAGGAGACCCCGTGGAAGTCGGGGATGCCGGCTGCTTAAGGAAAACACATTTTTAAAAAGTCCTCCCTCCGCTCTGACCACTCCTGCCTCCCCCTGACGCTTGTGGTCGTCTTACACAAAGTGCCATTTCCCCCAATTTCTGCCTTTCACACTCCTAACCAATGTGGACAGCCCTGCCTGGGGGTGGTGGGGTGGGGGGTGCAGAGAGGGCGGGGGAAGGGCGAGCGAGACCCCAGCCTTCCCACGGCACCGGCCCGGGGAGCCAACAAAAGCAGGTCGCTGGCTGCGCTGCACGGGGCTCAGCACACGCCTGCGAGGAGGCAGGCGGCTGGAAAGGCTGCACGGTCTGGTCTCGGTGCATGTGTGCGTGTGTGTGTGTGTGTGTGTGTGTGCATGTGTGTGTGTGTGTGTGCGTGATTATATGCCTAAATGACAGCGACATGCTTGGTGCAAGGAACGCCTCTAGGCCAGCGGTTCTCAACCTGTGGGTCACAACCCCTTTGGGGGTCGAACGACCCTTTCACAGGGGTCGCCTAAGACCAGCGGAAAACACCTATTTCCCATGGTCTTAGGAACCAACACACCGCTCCTCGGTGTAGCAAAGTGTAGCCATGTAGTTTACTGTTGTCCTATGAAGACTGTTACCCATGCTACACCACGATTCAAGACAAAAAATTTCATTTATTTGTCATTAGAAATAAATATTTCACAACATATAATTACATATTGTTTTTGTGATTAAGCACTATGCTTTTAATTATGTTCAATTGGTAACAACGAAAATACATCCTGCCTATCAGATATTTACATGACAGTTCATGACAGTAGCAAAATGACAGCGATGAGGTAGCAACCGAAATAATTTTATGGGTGGGGGTCACCACCCCGTGAGGAGCTGTCTTAAAGGGTCGCGGCCTTAGGAAGGTTGAGAACCGCTGCTCTAGGCGCTGCACACAGGCAGGCGTCTCGGCCTTAATCAGCAAACGTCAGGCGGTTGACTCTCCTTTCCTGCACCACCCCCCTGACCCCCACCCCCACCCCTCTGTTGGGGCGAGCAGCTGGCTTCCTCTCACATGTGGCTTCGGAGGCCAGGGCCGAGCGTAGACTTGCCCAGTGAACCTGCACAGTCTCAGGACCCCGCAAAACGAGCCCGCCGCCCCCCCCTCCTAGCTGGGACGACAGGCCCCTGGAGGCCCTCGGTGGAGGCATAGCCAGCTCCCCAATCGTTCCCTCGGCCGCAACTCTGAGACACGATCAGTGGAAATACCACTTCAGCATCTTCTGCCTCCCTCGTGGCCAGCGAGGATACGTGGGAGATGGATCCAGGTGATAGTCACTATCTCCTGTGTCATCCGCCCGTGGCCACGAGATGTAGGTCTTCCTGCACGTGGCTGACCTTTAGGGTCATCACCAGGCCCAGGGTCAGAGGGGACGGAAGCCCTGTGCCTCCTGCAGCTGGGCGGGGAGGGGTGGACTCTAAAGTGGACGCTCCGCCGTTTCCATTGGAAAAGGCCCGTCGGGAGCCTAGAGCTTAGACTGAGTTGTGTGTCATGAACCGAGGACTCCACGTGCAGGCAGACCAGGCCGTGCCCCAGGGACACGGCTGGTGTCTGGCGGGAACCAGCCCCTCCTTCCGTGGTTCCCGCCACCGCCGTTCCCAGTCCGGGTGGGTGTCCATTCCCGGTAAGAAAGTTTGCTGAATGTTTGCTCACCTCGTGCCTCCCCGGCTGCATCGCGCTCTCACTCCCTGATGTTTACGTCTCAAATATTTGCCGACTGATAGCGTGCTCCCTCCGAGTCCTGCTGGCGGGAGCGCCCAGGCCGGCTCCCTGCTCTGCCTCTCTTCCTTCCCCACTTGCCCTTGGTGTGGCTGTCCCTACCCCCTGAGGATGCACTTGAAGTTTACCTTCTGCTGGGAAACATCCTGAAATGTGGCATCACCCACGGTCTTCCTAACAACCCCACCCCACGCACCTGCTGGGAGTGAAAGAAAATTCCAGAGCCCCGGAGAGAAGGACCTTGCTCCTTTGTGTGGAATTCTCTAAGTCCTAAAGAATGAGGACCCGCCCCGACGGCTTCACCTTTTCTAAAGCCCGGGAAAAGAATTTATAGATAAACAGACACGTATTTACACGTGCCACAGGGGTGGGGATTTAGTGAGATCAGCTCTCCTGAAATCAACGGTGTATGGGTGTATGTGCAGAGAGAATATCTCAGGGTCGACAAAGGCACACACAATGCTGCTTTATTTGGAATACAGTGGTACCTCAAGATACGAGTGCCCTAACGTACGAGATTTTTGAGATACGAGCCGTCAAGCGAGCGATTTTTGCTTTGAAATACGAGCAACATTTGAGATAGGAGTCATCGCGCGCGGATCGGCCGGCTGCCCACGACCCACCAGTTTACCGCGACGCGAGCGTCTCATAGTTTCCCACGCCTCAAGGTTACGGAACGAATTAAACTCGTATCTCGAGGTACCACTGTATTTTGTTTAATATGTTTTTTAAAATATATTTTATTGATTTCTTACAGAGAGGAAGGGAGAGGGATAGAGAGGTAGAAACATCGATGAGAGAGAGACATCGATCAGCTGCCTCCTGCACGCCCCCCACTGGGGATGTGCCCGCCACCAAGGTACATGCCCTTGACCAGAATCGAACCCGGGATCCTTCAGTCCGCAGGCAGAGGCTCTATCCACTGAGCCAAACCGGTTTCGGCTTGTTTAATACATTTTAAATCTACAGTTTCCACCTAAGGTTCCTGTTGAAGATTTAAGTGTCCTACAAAATTCCCCTCCAAACAGTGTTTTTTTAAAAAAATGCTGTCACCGTGACATTGATCTTCCCGTCGCTCTTTAACAAAGGAGCTGGGTGTCAGGTGGCATGCGGGCTTCCTGGCAACCTGGGATAATCTGACTGAGAAACGCCCAGGGTTCCAGTTCCTGGCACCGCCCCTCCGTGCCCCTTCTGCGCAGGAGGAAGACTAGCATCTGCCAGGCAGGTCAAAGGCGCCTGGGGAAGGTGAGGGCAGGGGCAGGCACCTGCCTTCAGGACTCAATTTCCTGGGGACAGCGGGGAGACCCCTCAGAGGCGGGGCCCCTGCTTCCTGTCTCAGGGGTTTGGAGGCAGGAGGGGCGCTCTGAAACACCATCACCTCTGACAGTCAGCGCCATCTGTTCTGGGAGGTTCTATTGGCCGGCAGAGTCCTGAGGAGCGTTTTGTGAAGGAGGTCTGTGCCCTGAGAGATGGGGGAACCCCGTTTTTGTCATCATACTGGGTCGTTCCCCTGGGAACTTCACAGTCTCATTACCGCGTTAGAAACGCCGCAGCCAAGGCGCCTGGAACCTTGCCTTCCAGGCTGTAGAACCACGTCGGACTGCAGAACTGTCTGCACCGCCACCCACCTCCTTACAACGACCACTCGTTCCTCTGGTTAGCATTTCCTGCGACCCCGTTGGGGCGCTTTTGCACACGGTGATTGGTGTGGGTGCGAGGTGTGATGGACTCCAAGGAAGAGCAGGCCACAAAGTCCGTGCTCCACTGGACTGTGAGCTGTCCCTTAGGGACTCT
Source organism: Lasiurus borealis (assembly GCA_004026805.1). Taxonomy (NCBI): domain Eukaryota; kingdom Metazoa; phylum Chordata; class Mammalia; order Chiroptera; family Vespertilionidae; genus Lasiurus; species Lasiurus borealis. Next base: position 27,391 of record PVJN01007542.1, on the reverse strand, counting down.
AGCTACCCTGCGGGTGGCTGGCCAGCCTTTGGGGTTGCAGAGTGGCTATGGGCAGGTAGCTCCCCAAGTGGATTCACCTTTAGTTTCATTACATCTGTCTTCTTCCGGAAAGGATTTAGATGAGTGTACCAAGACGCATCCAATGTGGCCACACAAATGTAATGCAAGTTAAAATAAAGCCTGTGACTGCAAGCGAGTTACTCTCCCATGGGCCTGGGAGGGCAAGGGTCCCAGGTTCAATTCCGGTCAAGGGCATGTACTTCCGAGGCCCGGGCCTTGGTTGTACCTGTGTTTCTCTCACATCGATCTTCCTCTCTTCTACAAGTAGAGGAGGAAAAAGGAAGTTAGGGTATGCCTCCAAGAGGTAATCTGATAGAACCATGGATTTACAGTGGTACCTGGAGTTTAATTCATTCCGTAATCTTGAGGCGTGGGAAACTATGAGACGCTCGAGTCTCGGTAAACTGGTGGGTTGTGTGCAGCCGGCCGATCCACGCGATGACTCCTATCTCAAATGTTGCTCATATTTCAAAGCAAAAATCACTCGCTCAACGGCTCGTATCTCAAAAATCTCATATGTTAGGGCACTCGTATCTTGAGGTACCACTGTACATGATTTTTATCTATTCTTTAAGGAACTAGGAATGAAACATGTAGAGATCGCCTATCATTTGCGACTTCAGAATTGAATATTGGGTTTAAAGATGCTTCATGGTGGAACCTGGAGGTCTATTAGGCCCTCACTGAATCCAGTTTTACATGCACCATATTTTATTTTATTAAATATATTTTATTGATTTTTTTTACAGAGAGAAAGGGAGAGGGATAGATAGTTAGAAACATGGATGGGAGAGAAACATTGATCAGCTGCTTCTTGCACACCTCCTACTGGGGATGTGCCCACAACCAAGGTCCATGCCCTTGACTGGAATCAAACCTGGGGCCTTTCAGTCTGCAGGCCGATGCTCTATCCACTGAGCCAAACCGGTTAGGGCTTCATGCACCATATTTTATAATACTTTTGAAAGACAGTGTCTTATTGGTTTCTCTCCATTACTATGTGTATACTATGTGCATTATACACATAGTAATGGAAAGAAATGAATAAGTGAGGCTGTAAACTTTCTCCTTTGGCCTAGCCTTGTTCTAGCACCACCGCCAGGACACCACCAATGACCTGCACTAGGAGCCTTCCCTCCAAATCCCAGACACTGCTGGTTCATCCCACCCAGCCCTCCTTCCTACGGCCTGTCCACTTCTCTCTCTCCCCTAGGGGTTGCGAGCCCAGTGGCCATGGAGGTTCTGCCTGATTCTTCCTTGGTGTTTCCAGACTGTGGGCCGACTTATTCCTCAGGCGAGGCTTGTTGAAGCTGCATACATCAACGTGGAGGCACACTTTTTCTTATAAGTCCCTCTCCCTTTCCCGTTGCATCGTGACCTATGTCCATCGCCTCCTGCAAACACACAACATCATAGACCTTTCCATCGCATGTTTTGAAAATTCCCTAGATCTGAAAACTCCCGCCCAGTGCCTTTCCTCCCGTGGTGAACATCTCACGCGGATAGATCGGCTGCTGGGATGGCGGACACGGGATGATTGAGGAGGGAGATGCATGCTGATAAGTGACAAGAGACAGGAAACCACATACCTATAACATGGTGGTTGTCTAAAGCCGTGGAGGGAAGAGAGGAAAGAGGCAGAGGACTCTGGAAAGAGGGAAATTGAAATAAGGAAGAAGTAGGCGCCGAGCTGGCAGTTGGGTGTGGGAGTGCGCTCTCCGCGTTGGGTCCTGGGGAAGAACAGAGGGAGGAATGTGCTGCCGTCCGGGGGTGGGAAAGGTGATTTGATCCCCAGTGGGTGTAGCCCATCCAGGAGACCAGGGAACTCACGTGATTGCAGTCTCCCCTGAACGCTATGTTTAGACACGGTCTCTGTTAGCATACCTGTGGCAACAGGGGTATTTGGCTCTCAGCGTGTTTTCCATTGCAAGCTGCCGAGAATTTTCTAAGATTTGCCCATTTTAAAGGAGAAATATCATAGGACTAACCCAACAGCCACTTTTCTGTGATTACAATCACTGCCTGCACCAGTGCGTGGGGTTTCAGAGCCGAAGGCTGCATGAGGGCAGGTCTATGTGAGCATGCAACTCATAAAGATGCCTATGGACGTGTCTAGCCCCATCCATATCCTGGGAGTGTGCTCGAAACTGTGTGTCTGTACTGTGCTTTGCTGAGCTTGCGGTCTCTGAGAAAGCAGCATCTGACTTACTAGCCCCGGAGGTGGTAGAAATGTGTATTTAATGAGGTTTTTCATCAACTCCAGCAGGATTTGGGTAGCTCCGTTCTAACCCTCAGCGATTTCCAGGAGAGACGTGTGGAGAAGCCTCCGTCTGCTGCTGGAGGAGTGGGTGGGAATGGAGCAGGACACGCAGTAGAAGCTTCTCGAGCATAGGAATGGCTCTGGCGCAGGAGAAAGCGAGGACAGTGACATGAGAGCTTCACAAAAGGCTGGGGACTGTCAAGAAGGAGAGCCCAGTTCTGGCCCAGTGGCTCAGGAGGTTGGAGCGTCATCCGTGCACCCAAAGGTTTTGGGTTCAATTCCAGGTCAGGGCACCTACCCAGATTTTGGGTTTGATCCCTGGTTGGGTCGCAGACTGAGGCAACTGATCCATGAAGTGGATCAATCTCTCTCTCTCTCTCTCTCTCTCTCTCTCTCTCTCTCTCTCTCTCCCCCGTCTCGTTCTCTCACTCTCCCCCCTCTTGTTCTCTCTCTCTAAAAGTCAATAAAAGCATATGCTCGGTGAGGATAAAATCATAGTTAAACCAGAAGAAAGACCAGATCCATGTGGGACAGTGGAGAAGGGCATTGTCATCTGCGAGCGCCTTGGGGAGTGAGCGGACTGCCCAGGCCTCCTGGGAGCAGAAGCCGTCCGAGGCCCGGGGAACGCAGGCCCAGGGTGCACCGGGGGTCAAGTGCAGGGGTGCCGGGGTGCCGAGGGCTGCCTGCTGCAGGGATGCGGTGGGGGAGGGATGGCAGTGGTGGTGACGGCGCTGAAGGCACACGGCTGCGGGCTCACCTTGATGCCCCAGGAATGGCCCCTTCCTGCAGGCGTTGCTATCTGCCTCGGGTTAGAGACCAGGCCAGCAGGGAGCAGAGGCAGAGTAACCGGCAGGCGGTCGCAGGCTTCAGGGGGGGTGAAGCTGGACTCATGAGTCACTAAACGCCACACCCTTATGTGTTATGCCTTGGGGTGTGGAAGCTGCGTGGGAAGGACGTTTGGGGTTCATTGAAGGTTGTGGCGGTGTCCGGGGTTCTGAGCTGCACGTTAGACTATCCACCGGGCTGTGGTGGCCAAGGGACGGGGGAAGGCATTTGGAGAGGCTGAGTCAGAGGACGGGAGCCCTGGGGCAGAGCAGAGGCCCCAGGAAGGGAAAGGAGACACCCCGCCAGCAGCGTGGAGAAGGCACCCCTCTGGGCTGGCGCTGGACGAGGAGGGGAGCAGGGGTTGAAGGTAGGCAGGCGGCACCTCCAGGTTGCCAGCATTTGGAACCCAAACTTGGGAGAAGTGACTGGACTTCGGGAGGACAGTACGAGGCCCGTTTTGGCCAAGTCAGCTCTGGGCGGTTGTCCGGGAGATGCGTCCCAGGGGGTGTTGGGGACACAGATGGGATCTCAGAGCAGGTGCTCCTGGTGAGCGACAGCGAAGGGATGGGCTAGGCCTGGGCAAGAGGGTCAGGCGGGGTGCAGGATGCGGAGGGGCATGAAGAGAAATAGGAGGAAGAGGGGAGACTTTGGGGGACACAATTGTGAGGGGCGGGGAAGGGGGAAGAGGAACCGTCCACCAAGCGGAGAGAAAACGGATCATCGGAGAAGCAGAGAGGAGACTGAAGAGTCTTCCGACCCCATCGCAGCCCAGAGCGGGCATTTTCTGCGTAAAACCTGGTTACCAAGGGCGCCAGCCTGACCTGCGGATCGGAGAAGGGGAGAGCACGCTGGGGCGGTGGTGGAGCAAAGCCGAGGGGAGTCTGAAGAGCAACGAGGAAAGAGGGTGAGAAGTCAGAGGGGTTGAGAGAGGATTGTCTGCCTGGCCGACAGGAGTCCCCAGATGCCTGAGGGGAGGCCCCTCCTACGCCTGGGGGTGGCAAATGTTTCTTTTCCTCTAGTTCCTGTGCCAAGTGTGGCGAACCCATCCCTTCCATCCCTGAAAGAAATCAAATTATTCCATAGAGGAACATGTATCATGATTTTGAAAGTGGATGCTTAGCATGGAGGGATGGTTACATGAGTTCCTGAAGGAAGATGCCAGCCACTTAGAACTGGGCAAACACCTGGATTTGACAAATTACGAGTTTTGGTGTTCTGAGTCGCTCCAGATTAACTCCCAGCCCATTCCTGAACGTGTTTCCAATAAAAGGGGGGAAGATAAGACTGTGTGCAAATTTGCTAATGACTGCCATGATGAAGTGCAGCCTTTTGCAAACTGGAGACCTTTGGAACCCCGGCAGGAGCTGACAAAGTTAGGCGCACCATGAGCGCACGTGAGCAGGTGATGCCAGTTCCCCTGGCTGCTGGCCTTGTCCCCCAGGGTGAAGGGTGCCGTCCTGGGACCCAGTTAAACTTTAGCAAAACTAAAGCGCTGTGATATGGTCTAGTTATTTGGAAAACTATGGAGGCAGGCTAAAAGATTGGCAGCTTTAATTCTGTTAGAAAAACGTCAAATAATTAATACAGTGGTACCTTGAGATATGAGTTTAATTCTTTCCATAACCTTGAGGCGTGGGAAACTATGAGACGCTCGAGTCGCGGTAAACTGGTGGGTCGTGTGCCGCCGGCCGATCCGCGCGATAACTCCTATCTCAACTGTTGCTCGTACTTCAAAGCAAAAATCGCTCGCTCGACGGCTCGTATCTCAAAAATCTCATATGTTAGGGCACTCATATCTCAAGGTACCGCTGTATTTTGAAAACTTCTGGATAGGAGACTATAAATACCTGATAAGAATTCTCGAAGCCCTACAGAAAAAAGAAGAGAGAAAAAAAAAAAAAAAAGGAAAGGAAAGGAAAGAGGAAAGGAAAAGAAGCCCTAGCTGGTGTGGCTCAGTGGATACAGCATCAGCCTGCAGACTGAAGGGTCCCGGCTTTCATTCCAATCCAAAGCACCTCCCTGGGTTGTGGGCTCCATCCCCATTAGGGTGGTGCAGGAGGCAGCAGGTCAATGATTCTCTTTCATCATTGATGTTTCTAATTCTCCCTCTCCCTTCCTCTCTGAAATCCACAGAAACGTGTTTTGCACTAAAAAGCAGGGAAGGCAGGGAGGAAAAGCCCTGGCAATCCTGGAGGTCTGTCCAGGTGTGCGAGCTCCTGGCTGTAGCACCCTTGGATGAGGCGCTGACCTCGGGGTGGGGACAGGTCAGCAGAGGCCAGCTCTCTCCCACCCCCCGCCCCCCGCAGGCCTCCACCCTCCTGCACCCAGTCCTCACCGTCTCCCCCACTCCAGCTCAGCACAGGCTTTCCTCACGCAGCTGGTGAAAAAGGTAAAATAGAAAAGTCACCCTGAGAAGTGGAAGCCCTGGGTCGGCTCCCGCACAGGCTGCGTGATGCTCCCACAAGCCACCCGGCTTCTCAGTTCCTCATCTGTGAGCTGGGAGCCACGCCCCTCACGGGGACGACGGGAAAAGCAAACGAGATAATTCAGGGGAAGAGTTGGGAGCTACTTCTGCCTTCCATCCATCAACAGGGAACAAGAATTCTCAGAATCACCCCAAAGGACCCCACTTTCCCTTTGGACAGCTTCGAGTGTGCAGGTGCTGGGCTGTTGTTGATTTTTACTCTAAAGAAGCTCAGAGCCTCACAATCTCCCTCCCCACCCTTCCAAGAACCTCCACGCCAGCGGTTCTCAACCTGTGGGTTCAGATGAGCCTAAGACCATTGGAAAACACAGATATTTACATTACGATTCATAACAGCAGTAAAATTACAGTTAGGAAGTAGCAATGAAAATAAGTTTATGGGTGGGGGTCACCACCACATGAGGAACTGTATTAAAGGGTGGCGGCATTAGGAAGGTTGAGAACCACTGCTCCACACAGAGTTTTCATTATTTTTCACGGATAAATGGGATCAGGCCCCAATAGCTGCTCAAACTTGAACGAACGAAAGCTGAGATGTGGACAAACTCATTTCCCGGCTTCGCCTCTAGACATGACTGCCGTTCTCCACGGAAACTGAGGCAGAAACCACCCGCGTGATGATCTTTCTGAGGCCTGCTCTCTGCTGTGAAAAATATCTGTAGCAGCGTCACAATGGCCACTTGCTCCTGAGTTTTATAAGGAGAGAGGAGAGTGACCGAGAGAAAGCCTAGGAACTTGGCACACCAGTGAACCACGCTCTGGAATGCGGGTGGGTCTAGGAAAAAGTACAGACTCCAGTGGAAAACGTATACGGGTGTGTGTGTGAGAAATCCCCGTAAACTAGAAATTGAGTCCATACTGCGCAGGCGGGTATGGAAAGAACTCGCCGTGCTCCCGGAAATCCGAGAGTAGGTTTGGCACCAAAGGAGCCCCAGGTGTGCGGGGACGGGGGGACGTTGGCATTTAGTAGCAGGCCGCTGTGGGTCTGAGGGTCCTCGTGAGTAGGCGCATCCCCCCGTCTCCTGGAGCGCTTGCTGAAACGGCAGACCGCCTAGGTTCTCCATCACTAGACCGCTTTCCCACCTCCTTCCTCTCTTCCCTACCTGCCTGCCCAACCCTGGGTCTGGATCTGTCCCCTCCTCCTTGTCCCTGGCCTGTGTGGTCTCATTCCTGGAAGCCATCATTCCGTTCCTTTCCCTCTCCATCTCATTGTCCCCTCAAGACCCTTTCAGGCCCGCTTAAGCTGGGCTTTCCCTTCCCCCAGGAGCCAACCATGTCCCCCCTGAATTTCCTTTCTCTCAGCTGAAGCACACCCAGCCCGTGTCTGTGCCGTGACGTACAGATCCATCATGTCCCGATGGGAGCAGTGCGGGCCCCGTCTCTCTCCCCAATCATACCCCAGGAACCTGGACAGCCAAGGGCACAGGGCACGGGGCTGAGCAAGAGCCAGCCGCCCCTCGCTGAGTCCTGCCGGGCACCTTGAGCTGGGGGCACAGCTCCCTGTTGGTAATCTCAGCCTAATGCCAGGCGAGCTTCATCATCCCCTTTTCCCGAAGGAGGAAACGGGGAATCAGGACATGGAATCATCTGTCCAAGGCACTGGCCTGATTCCCCAAGTCGGCCTTGACACAGCGCTCTGACGTTAGGTACTCGCCCCGCTGTTGCAACTAGAAGACCTGAGATTTGAACCCAAGTCTGCATGTCTGGCTCCCACTGTCACTTCCACTATCTCATGTTGTTTCCCCTCCCTGTCAACAATACGGTCAAGGCGAAGTTGAGGTTGGGGCAATCTTAAATGAATAGGCCACGATTCATTCCATTTTGTCCAAACCAAGGACAACTGACCAGAGTCGCACGCAAAGTCTTAATATATCTAAAAATCATAGATATGCATGTGCATTATTTCTCAGTACTTTCTTTTTAGAGCAATTTTGGGTTTACAACTAAATTACCAGGAAGATGTAGGGATTTCCATACCCTGCCCCCCGACACACACAGGCACTGCCTCCCCCATCATCACCATCACTCAGCGGAGTGGCACCTTTCAGACCAAGAGTGAGTCTTCATTGACACATTGTCATCACCCAGAGCAACAATAGGGGTCACTGTCGCTGGTGTACATTCTGTGGGTATAATGATGCGTATCCACCAGTACAGCATCACCCAGCGTGGTTTCCCTGCCCTGGCTTCCCTTATTCACCCCCCCTCATTTTCTGGCACCCCCTAGTGTTTTTCTATCTCCTCAGCTTTGTCTTCTCAGGGTGTCACATGGACGAGATCATGTGACCCTCTCAGATTGGCTTGTGTTACTTACTGATCGGCATTAATGCTTCCTCCATGTCTTTCCACGCTGGTAGCTCACTCTCCCTGGATAGTTATAATGGGACCAAGGCAACCTTTGACCCTTCTTCTTTGATTTATAGTAACAGGCTCTACAGATTTATAAGCATGTTCATGTTATTTATCACCTGGGTCACGTATAATTCCATGTATGCTACATGCCTGTAAAATTTTTTTAAATGTAGGCGGTATGTTTATGGCTTGATTTCTCCAGTAGTCAAGGATATTTCAGCCCTGCTCTCATCCATGGAGCCGCCTTCATCCCAAACCCTCAAAGCAGCAGGGTCTGAGCTGAATGAGCTCTTATCTTCCAACTCCGCTGAGTGGCAAAACCTGGGCATCACCCAGGAGGTGTTTTTTTCAAACTTCCCTGCCTGCTTCCAGGAGTCCAAGTTTGGGGTCTCGTTTCTCTGAGCTTTTCCTAGAAATTTGACTTTATAGGAAGTTAAAGCTTTAAGGGCTTCCAGGAAAGTTAGTAAGCCCCCTCCTCCTCCCATTACAGACGTGGAAACTGAGCCCAGAGGGAGCATGAGACTTGCTGAGGACTCCCAACGCGTGTATAGGAGCTGGTTCTCCTCGCCCGGCAGGCCTCCTCCCAACCCAGGGGGAACCCAAAGAGGAAGGGATCAACCGAAACTCGGGGGGAAGCAAAATAATGGAACCATCTCCTAGCGGGGAAACAGAGACAGGAGGAATGAGTGGGAGATAATAGAAAGTCAGTTAAACATTTGCAAGTTTAGAAAAGGTATAGGTTCCTGTTTATGCTGACATTTGTCCACAGCTCCCTCCCTGAACTCGCTCCTCCTGAAGGCAGTCCTACAAGGACTAAGGGACTGGGCTGAGAGGCATTTCTTCATTTGCTTTTATTTTTAAAATGTGTATTGATTTCAGAGAGGAAGGGAAAGGGAGAGAAAGATAGAAACATCCATGATAGAGTCACCGATCAGATGCCTCCTGCACGCCCTGCACTGGGGATCGAGCTCCCAACCTGGGCATGTGCCCTGACCGAGAATCTAACTGTGACCTCCTGGTTCATAGGTCGATGCTCAACCCCTGAGCCATATACCAGCTGGGCTGGGGGGCAGTTTAGTATTTTTCTAAAGGAAAGCAGTGAGCCTGGGTGCTCTTCAGCTTACGCCATCTAATCAAGCAAGCCCTGCCTGCCGCCCATGGCCCATCTGATGCCACAGGCAGTCGGATCCTGTCCACAGGTCAGCACAGAGGCCCTCGGAAGAAGCAGCGAGGGCAATGCTTGAGGGTCATGGAAACCAAGGCACACCAGATCCAGCCAATGCCAGGGGAAGCTTCTCGAGTGTCCCATTGTCTGTCTGGCTTTATTTTCGAGGCGTGGGGTCAGAGGGTTAGGGTTAGGGTTTCAGGGTTAGCAGTTAGAGTAAGAGTTCCATTGTAGGGTCTAGTTTAGTGTTGGTGTTAGCATTCGTACTCGAGGCTTGGCCTAGGGTTAGTGATAGGGTTAGTGTTAGCTTTAGTTGGGATTGAGATAGGGTTAGGTTTGTGGTTAGAGATAAGTTTGGGTTTAGGTTTTAGAGTAAGGTTGGGGTCTGTTGGTTTTTTAAAATGAACTTTATTGGGATAGCATTGTTTGATAACAGGATATATGTTTCAGTTGTATAATCCTACAACCCATCCTCTGTGTGTTACACTGTGAGCTACTGTCACCAAATAGTTGACTCTCTTCCCCTCTGGTAACCGCCATACTGTGTCTGTGTCTGTGAGTCTTCTGTTTGTTTGTGTTGCTTTCTGTTCTACATCCCACATGTGAGGGAAATCATATGGTTCTAATCCCTCCTGTCTGACTTGTTTCACTCAGCATGAGACTACAACTCTGCGATAACCACTTGTTTATAATGATTACCCACCACGAGGGGCCTGGTGTTTTATTAAAAAAAAAAAAAAAAAAAAGCACACCACCACCACAAAACCTGTGACCTAGCAACCAGTGGGGCTCCTGGCAGAATGTGTGAGGCCCGAGGCAGCTCTGAGAACTGCTAACAGTGAGCCTCCATGCGATCCTTCCCACCAGGGAGAACGGGAGAAAGAGAGAGGATTCCTGTGACCCTAGCACCTCCAAAAAGAGACAGAACACTGAATTCCCTTCCAGGCCTGGCTGGGGCTCTGCTAGCAGGTTTGGTTGTCAAATAACTTCACAAAAAACTGGAGTTATATCAGATACAAACACCTTTCCATGCAAGGCAGCTGCCTTTCACCCTTTAAGACCAAACACCCAGCTGCAAGCCCTGGTGCCCAGGACCTGTGCCCTGGAGGTGGGTGAGGCTGCTCCCTGCCCAGCTCTCACCTCCTGGGGTGGAGGGCTGTTCCCACCCCCTCCCTCAGCTGTCACCTAAGCAGTAGCTCATAGGTCCGGTCTACACACACGCCCCCCGAGCATCCTCCTTAGAGAGCCAAGCTCTTCAGCACTTCCCCAATCTCTGGGGTCTTCAGCTGAGGTGGACCCCAACTCCTGGACTCAAGGGTAAACCCCCTGAGTGGAGTGCTGCCCACTGATCAATTAGGAAAGGGAAAATAAAAGCACTTCAGAGGACCGGGTCTTTCTGGAAGGTTCAACCAAAGGGAGGCATTTTGACCTCAGCCATAATGTTTTTCCTACTCTCCACTCTTTACTTTCCATCAGTGTATATCTTCCAGATTGGAAGAAAGCTGCGACGTGTGAAACTGTTAAAAAAAAACACGATCAAGCAGGATCGCATGAGATTGCCAATATGGCATTAACTGTGTAAGGAAAACAAGTGATTAACACTGTACCATAAACAAAGGCGTTGGGTGTGAAGCTAATAATAAAGCCTCAAACATGCTTCTAAAAGCAGCAATTAGCTATTGGTTCAGATTAAATTTACAAAGAAGTAACTGGCAGAGTGAGGGCAGAGCTTCCCGTCTTAAAAACCCAGGTTTCAATGAGAAGATGTCTAGCAAGCCCAGCTGTCTGGAAAAGCACAGGTGCTTAGGGGGGTTTCTTTCAAGGTTTTGTGTTATCCACAAGTCTCATCGCATGTGAGAAGTGATGCGATTCTTAAACTTAAACAACAGCAGCTGGCCAGTTACCTCTACACTGTCTAGTCTACCACATTTGACCTTAGGTTTTCAGGATCTACCCAAGACCTGGTTAGCTCTTATTCACAATTGTTGAGAGTGATGAGAGAGATTCCACTTATACTACTCTAAATTAATCCTAGCTCTGTAAGGTGAGTCTCATTGGTATAACTTTCTTTCATATCCCTGACTACGGCCAGCCTAATATTTGAAAAATCTCCTTTCACCCTTCTCCTTCTCCTTCTCCTCCTCCTCCTCCTCCTCCTCCTCCTCCTCCTCATCCTCATCCTCCTCATCCTCTTCCACCTTTTCCTCCTCCTTTGATATCCTTTAACCAATATCACTCCCTTTTCTCCCAATATTCACAAAATAACTTTTGAATTGTTTTGCAAATCTCATTATCCACTCTTATATGCAAGTGTCCCCAGCTTGCATATAAGAACCTATTCATCTCTAATCATTTTAGCCAGTCTGTTTCAATGTTCTATGAACTATCTTATTCAATTACCCATAGCACCATAGATTTCTGCCACCCACATTTAGGGTGTGCATTTCCACAGGGCAATCCCATTTGAAATCCAGGATGGCTCATAGAACCAAGGGCTCTGTGTGCACTAACCTCACAGAGCTGCGTTAGCTCTGCAGCTGAAGGCTGGGCACCGACAGGTAAACATTCGAAGAGAATGTTAAACAAGTAAATTAACTCTCAGACTCTCACGTGCGCTCAAATATTCGCCATGGGCCATCCTGGAAGAGAAATCTGAGGTCATTCTGCCCAAACCTCTCATTTTACAGATGAGGAAAACAGGAGTAATGGATACCTAGCGATACTAAATTATAGCTCTTCTACAACTAGATAGCAGAACTAGCAGGCTTCTTAATGTGCTCAATTACTACACGGACTCCATGAGCTGATGAGTGTGTGGCGACCGTGAGCGTTTACATTCTGTGGTTTTTCAAATGTTTATGTTTCTAATGTAGTACTTGTGAGCCCCGGTCCTGGTAACCTATTACCACAGAGGCCTTACCAATCCTCAGCTCTGGGCAGCCACCTCTTCCATACCCCAGCAGTGTCCCCAGCCTGCCCAGCCAGGGCAAGGACACCATAGATGCAACCAAAGATACCAGTTCCTGCCTGGGAGTCCGTTAGGGGCCACGGCAGCTGGCTGAACTCCTTTCTTCATCTCTCTCTTTTTTTTTTTTTAAAAATACATTTTATTGATTTTTTTATAGAGAGGAAGGGAGAGGGACAGAGAGCTAGAAACATTGATAAGAGAGAAACATGGATCAGCTGCCTCCTGCACCCCCCCCCCCACACACACACAGGGGATGTGCCCGCAATCCAAGGTACATGCCCTTGAGCGGAATCGAACCTGAGACCTTCCAGTCCACAGGCTGATGCTCTACCCACTGAGCCAAACCAGTCTTGGCTCTTCATCTCTTATTACCAACTCTACATGCTACCCTAGAGCTAACCCACCTTTGTTTGCCATCTTTTAGCCTGTTCCTCTTACACCAAAGGACCATCATCCCCTGAACTAAGAACTCGGTTCCTCAATTTTCATCCTCCATTGCTTATTTTTTCCATACCATTTCTTCTCCTTCTTCATAACTGGAATCTATGTTCAATACACACATATGTAATGGACCCATATCATTTCTCTTTCCCTCCCGTCTTAGGGAAATAGGTGTCCCTTTCCTTTCTAAGACTTACACTCACTCCTGAAGTAACTCCTTGTCCACCCTCAAATCTTGGACCTCTAGGTCACGTCCCTGTTTTTAAATCTTGCCTCCCTAGTTGTCCCTCTGAGGAACTGACAGCTGTTCTGCCACCTGTTGCTCTTTCTCCAGCTTCTTTGCTGGGAAGTCCTCTCTCCTCTTCAATTCAGGCAGTCTCCAAGATCTGCTCTCAGCTGCCTTCTGCTTTTCATATTTTTCTTTTTTTGCAAGTCTCATTAACTCATTATTGGTCAACTTCTACCTCTTGTGCAATGACTCCCAAATCTTCACGACTAGCCCCAGGTTTACCTCCTACATACGGGCACCTCAATGCAAGCAAGCTCAGAGTGAATGTCATCAGGATGCCTTCAATGCCCTCTCCTTGTCAGTTAAGGTTTCCTCTTAGTCCAGGCACCAAACCCCATGGTTCTTCCAGTTCCAGTTCCCCCATCACCACTTCACATCTCATAGGGGCACAAATCCCATCCGGTAGTAACCCAAAGCAGTGATGCTCCCGAGTTTATGCATTCCTTGGATGAATGCAGAAGCCTTAGGTCATCTCTCTATAGCTACTGTCTCAGTCTACCTGGCTCTCTGACCCTGGCTGCTTCTGGCCTGTTGGAAGATCAAACTTTTCAGTTTAACTTCCATGGCCTTTTAAAATCTATCGCCAATCTAGCTTCCAATCTGGCCTCATACTAACTTTTTTGAGGTATCACAGTGATTCTCAACCATGGATACACAGTTGAAACAAATGGGGAGATTTAAGAAGTAGCAAAACTCAGGCTCATACTCACATATTATCCCTCTCCTTGCCCCCATGAGAGATTCTGATTCAATTGGGTCCATGGTGGAGCCATAGCATTTGGGCATTTGAAAATCTCCCCAGGTGTTTCTCTTATGTAGCCACGGTTGAGAATCATTGGTGCACTCTCCGACTGCATCAGATGAGCAGTACATTACACCACCCCACACTTCTTGTGGGCATTTCCACATGCAAGCAATCCTTCCCTCATCTCCCCATTCCTTCTTCTCAGCAGAATGCTTGAAAACTTCTGTGATTCTTCCAGTTGGAAAGAACTCACTCTTCTCCAGGAAATCCTTAGTATGTTTCTACATATCTCATTCATGCGCGTGAGTCAAGAAGACTTAAATACAGCAATACAGAGTAGAATAAGACCAGGTCCCTGCCTTAATACTCCTACAGTATTTAGAATCAGAGGAAAACGTGAACCAATGAATAACGTTAAGTTTTATGGTAGAAGTATAGAAGTGTTCACGAGACAGGGCTTAGACACGAAGGATTCTATTCTCCTGTGTACTAACAATTCTATTGGAAGGTATGTTTGTGAGGGCCAGAACCATGCATCATTCATTCATCTTTCTGTGTTTCAAAGATTACATCTTTCATATAATAGTATTGCACGTTTGCTGAATAATTGAGTCAATGAATGGCATGTTGGAGATCAGTGGTCATTGGAGAAGAGTGGCACCTCCAAGAAAACAGCCCCATAGTTCACTGCCCAGCCAGGGCAGAAGGGTATCCCACCAAAGTTCAAAGACCCATGTCATCACTTACAATTCTAAGCTACGTGTGAGTTTTATAATTACCCTCTAACATTGTTCTATTTTTTTAAATGGTGATAAGAATAGCATATTAGAAACTAGGTTCACTTAGCACCTCTCATTGTAATAAACAAATCCTAGAGATCAATGGGCTGGTTTGCTGTCTAATGGGAAAAACTAGGGGGTGGGGGAGGGAGGATAAGGAGAAACATCTGTACAACCAACAGATCCATGGCTCCATCTTTCCCTCTTGACTATGCCATGATCTTCAAATTAAGTCCTTGGACCTCTTTAAAGATGTGGTCAAGAAAGCTGCTAAAATGACCCCCAAATGAATGGATATCAACAGGACCAAGGGGTCAGTGTACCTGTGAAAGTAATTCTGCTTCTCCGTTGGAAATCTTCAGTCCTCCCAGCAACTCCAGGTCTGATTCATTATGAAATACACTGTCCTGGGGCGGGGGGAAGCCAGATCTGAACATGTACTCTGGGAGGGCACTCTTGAACCACAGCAGCCATCATTGACTGAGTGACAGGATTAGTCCAGCTTCTGGGAGTGCCTGGCATCAGGACAGACAAAAGAAGGGTTTTTTAGCCCAGGGGATTTCAGCACTATGGAAACTCATTTTCCACAGAGTTAGAACAATGTGTAAAATATTACAAATCACTCCAATGAAGCAATTTAGCAAACTTCACATGTAATGATAAATGTGTTGAAACCACTCACATATTTTAATTTATGGATTGATTATTAGTCCATTTTTTTATTATTCTGTTGACTCATTTTAGATTAATGGGTATGAGTCATTACGACTTTTTAAAAAATACCGATTGAATGCCAGGAATTGTGTTACTGTGGGTACAGAGGCGAACATGGCCCCAACCCTGACCTCAAAAAATTTGCCACGTAGAGGAGAAAACAGGTACATTGAGAGAAAATGATGATGTTGTGCTAAGTGTGGTGATGCTACATTTTAGTGGTAAAGGAGAGTCTTAAAAGAACCAGCAGTGGGAAGAGATAGTTGTGGGAAGACACACAGACTTTTGAAAGGTTATATTTGCATCTAGAAATACTTGCTTTAAAAGGGATTCTGTTTGGAAGGAGAGGTCAAGAAAAAGCCGGAGATGAGCAGGGTGAAGCTATGAAAGGGCAGGGGAGCAGGGATGGAAATGAGAGTTACCTGGGTGATAAGATTGAAGACCATGTGGCCATGGTCAAGGGTTGCAAGCGGTGTGGCACAATGCTGACTCCCTGTCAGGGAACACTGACTTTGCACCTTGGAGAACTGAATCAATGGGTGTGGAAAAGACCTTTGAGGAGGAAAGGAACGCCACATTCTTCTATTTTCTCGTCGGCTGTGTGATGACTCTTCAGCCTACGGGAGTACGTCTTCACACTTTCCCCCAGAATTGCTAGCAGCTTGGCCGGTGGGCACATTTTATTTCTCATCTTATCCAGCACTTCATAGTGTTTCATATTATTGCTTTGGTCTCTCCCAATGACTTTTCTGGCTCCTTCTCAGCACCATTTTAGACACTTCCTCTTCTTCCAGTTCTTTACATGGCACTTCTCCAAACCCTCATGTTCCAAACTATTCTTCTCACTAGACACACTCTCCTGTCCCTGCTCCCACAGCTTGAGATGCTACCTTCAGGAAGCCTAGACGAGGGGATCCCAACCTCTCCATGGTGTGTGTTAAACATGAATGTGTGGTCTTGCTTGGATGTTAAGGTGGTTAGAAACCAAGTCCTAGTTGACTGCATTATGTGTGTGTGGTTGTGGACCTAGTTCCAGGGGAAGTGTCTTTATAATTCAGTCATGAGTCACTATTCATTGACACCAGTTACACAGCATAGATGATGTTGATATTTGAAAATGTATTTGCAACCACTATCACATAGCACGTACTGGCTTGGAAATTAGGCTGAGGCATATGGCTCCAACTAGACCGAGGTGGTCTTTGGGAAGTTGTACTAGGACATACAAACTTGACTCAGTGGGTAGACTTTGTGAATTATTTGTCAATCATGAGTGAGTGTGTGTGTGTGTGTTTCACTTTTCTCCTCATCTTTGGTCAAGGAGCATTTGAACCCATTGACTCCCTACCTCAGTGGCCCATCAGGATGAGACTGTGTGGAGGTAGCTCTTACTAGCCAGAAACTCCCGACTCAGCCCCCTTCCCCTTAACATTAGCATCACAGGACCTTGACAATCAGGAGTGGCCAAGACTTCGATTTCCAGCTACACTTTTCATAAAGGAACTTTCCAGAGAGAAGCCAAACGCTCGAAAAGAACTGCTGTCTACAGGACTGTGTGTAATACTGTGCAGTGATTTAGAAACAGTGCTCTTAAAAACATTATAAAGTCTGCTGGTGACCTTGAACTTTATCCCATCATTCAAGCCATAAGCCCAGCAAGCTTCTGAGAGGCCTCTTCTGGGCGGAGTTCTGTGAGAGAAACCAGCCTTCCTGGCCCCCACCCTTTCCTCTTCTTGGGAGGTGCCTTCTCCCAGCATCCACCGGGGTGCTTTCCCTGGGCCATTGAGGGAGAGAGGAGGCCCGTCACAGACACTGTCTTCTGCGTTCTGTGCTAGTTCCATGAGCATCCCTGGTGGCAAAAGGCTGCTGCTCCCCACAGGGCAGCCTCCCCCAGCCTCGGCCCCCCATCACCAGGAAGCCTGCCGGAAGTGCACTTTCTCAGAACTCAACCCAGACCCTCTGAACTGAATCTGCATTCTAATAGGATCCCCATGGAATCTGCACATTAAAGTTTAATAACCGCTAGCCGAAAGCAATGGCTTCAACATTTCACAATCACCCTACACACACACACACTCACACGGACACATACACCAACAATACATACATTTTTTGTGTTGTGCTAACATGGGATGTACATTATATGCACAAAATATAAACGTTTAAAAGGATGTGGTAGAGTTTACATTTGAACGATTCTATTGCCATTACCTCCTTGTGGCCCACTCTTGGGATCACCTTGGCTTAACACTTCAGATGCCCGTGCTAAGGGAGCAGATAGACCCCTGAGGGCGCTGTGGAGGCTGGTCAGCGTGCGGAAGCTGCATGGGATTTGAAACACACATAGAGAGGGATGTGTTGGGGTATGTGTTACCCCAAGTGCTTATCAACTTGGTCAGGTTGAGAAATGTAAAACCATTTCCTTTTCAAGGCAGAACATGGAAGGATGGTCCTTGTGCTCTGAATCCAAATGGAGTCTAAGTCTTTATTTCTAGCTCAGTCCTTTAAATCAGTGACATATGTGTGCCCCGCTCCCATCCTCACCCCCACTTAGTTTGGAACTGGCTTCCCTCTGACCCAGAACATCATGTCCCATATCTTCAAATGAGCCCGCCAGTTACGAAACCTAGACAGCTCTGAGTTCGCTGGGACGGCCTCTCTGCCCGTACTCCTCCCTCCAACAGTAAGTCCCCACCATTCGGCAGGCCTAGTGCTGGCGTTGGGGTGAAAGATGAATTAAATACCTCCCACAGAGCTTCGTTTAAAGAGAAAGAGAGGTTTCTAAGCAGATCATTACATCAACACCTTGAGTTTGGTCGTGAGGTGTGGACAGTTTGCAAAAGGTGGGAGAGAGGACCCAGAGGAACTCACTCCCTGGCAGCGGGAGGAGGGGGCATTTGAACGGGGCCTCAGGGGTGAATAGGAGTTCGTCAGGCATGGGGCTCGGAGAAGGAATTGAGGGTCAAGGGGCCTGTCTGAGCAAAGGCACTGGGCAGGACACTGCTTAGTCAGCGTTTCTCTTGGGGAAGTGCCAGCTCTTCTGAGCGGTCCATGACAAGGAGCCTTGTGCTAACATGATAGTCCCCCCTCCTCCTCTCTGGCTGGGCACCTGGTCGTTGGATCTCCACAATCGTGCGTGACTGAGAGGGCTTAAGGGCTGGCCAGCACAGCGGGTGGAGGGTTTCTCCGTAGGAGCAGTCAGTGCTGCCCATTCACCGTAAGATCTGGAACATTTGGGAATGGTCTGTGCTAGGGAAATTGACTTTTCAGATTAACTTCGTAAAGATGGAAAGTCCGATAGGAAAACCATCCTAATTTTGTTTTCCTTTGAAGAGATAAGTGCGGTGAACATTTTAGAGGCGTTTCGTTTTAATCCTGCCCAGAGAGACCCGGAGAGTGATCACCCCGTCCACTCAGCTTTCCCCATGCCTTTCTCTAACTTCGCCTGGTTAGCTTGGCCAGGATTTTTAGACCCCCTAACATTCCAGTGTATAAATAGTCATAAGTGCAAAATCCATCCTCTAGTATGGGTGATCCAGGTGGGTTTGACTATTTTAATAGTATAACTCATGCAGAGAATATGCTTTCATATCATCCTGACATTTCTTATTCATTCTTAGACATGCACCTACTGGGTCAGAGAGTAGGAATCGTTCTGAACTTTGAGTAGACCTTGTCAAATCGCCGTCGGAAAAGCGACGCCAAATCACCCCATTGGGTACAGAGCCCTAAACCTCCCTGTTGGTCCGTGAGGAGTGCTGACTGGCGTGGGTTTGAAAACCTTTGGTCATGGCTAGCTGTGTTTCTCGGACCCATAGCCCCTTCTTGGCCCTGCCCTGCTGGCCCTGGAGCTGCCCGGCTGAGTGTGGACTGCTTCTCCCACACTCTCTGTCTAGGCCAGTGGTCAGCAAACTGTCAGTCCACAGAGCCAACTATCAACAGGACAACGATAGAAATTTCTTTGGAGAGCCAAGTTTTTTAAACTTAAACTTCTTCTAATGCCACTTCTTCAAAATAGACTCACCCAGGCTGTGGTATTTTGTGGAAGAGCCACACTCAAGGGGCCAAAGAGCTGCATGTGGCTTAGGAGCCGAGGTTTGCCGACCACTGGTCTAGGAGAATTCACCTGCTTACATGTCTCAGACTCCATTTGTAGACTTAGACATGAAAGGCGGTCCTCCTGGATGGCCCTTCCTTGAATGACAGACACATAGACCCGGGTCTCATCCCTGCTTAGGTGTTCCAGGTAACCCCGTGCACTCCCTCAAACCTCCCTCCCGGCGGCTCCTCCTGCACTGACATTAAGTACCGTGTGAGACCCGGCTGGTGTGACTCAGTGGCTGAGTATTGACCTAGGAACCAAGAGGTCACAGTTCGATTTTAATCAGGGCACATGACTGGGTTGTGGGCTCAACCCCAGTGTGGGGCATGCAGGAGGCAGCCGATGATGATTCTCTCTCATCATTGATGTTTCTACCTCTCTCTCTCTCCCTTCCTCTCTGAAATCCATAACTATATTTTTTTAAAGAAATTACCAAGTGAACTCCAGTCCCATAGGATAGCAAACTATTGGGCGACCGGGCTATCTGATAACACAGGAAATGCTTTTTGAATTACAGAGGACGGTCCAGCACCATCTGAGCCAGTGAACTCCACCATCCCAAGCACCTCACTTTCAAGCAGGGATGTCGGGTCATCTTTGGGACCCCATCTGCCTGGGCACCCTCACCTCAGCCCCCACCTGTTAGAGTTGCCCTTAGAGTCCCTCTGGAATGGGGTCCTCACTTCTTTGGTCTGTTGGCACCACCCATGTTCAGGCAGCAGCATTTTATTTTATTTTTATTTATTTTTAAAATATATTTTATTGATTTTTCACAGAGAGGAAGGGAGAGGGATAGAGAGTTAGAAACATTGATGAGAGAGAAACATTGATCAGCTGCCTCCTACACACCCCCTACTGAGGATGTGCCCGCAACCAAGGTATATGCCCTTGACTGGAATCGAACCTGGGGCCCTGCAGTCTGCAGGCTGACGCTCTATCCACTGAGCAACACTGGTTTCAGCCAGTCAGCAGCATTCTAAACTTGGGTCCCTGAAAGCAACAGCTCACCAGACTCTCAGCATCCCTGCTGTGTCTCTCCTACCCGCTCCCCATGCTGGGTCAGAGTGATGACTTTGAAAAGAAAGTCTGGCCTTGCCGGTTTGGCTCAGTGGGTAGAACATTAGCCTGTAGACTGATAGGTCCCGGGTTTGATTCTTGTCAAGGGCATATACTTTGGTTGCAGGCTTGATCCTCGACCCTGGTTGGGGTGCATGCAGGAGGCAAGCAATCCGTGTCTATCTTTCACATCAATGTTTCTCTCTGTCTTTCCCTCCCCCTTCCACTCTCTAAAAATCAATGGGAAATACCCTCAGGTGAGGATTAACAAAACTAACAAAAAAAAAGCAAGTCTGAACCTCTCTCTGCTGTGATTGAAACCCTGAGACGCTCCTTCTCCTGGGTTGAAGGCAATGGTTCTCAGCGCCTTTGTACTGTAGCTAGAGAGAACCCCTGATGGGTCTCAGACAGACAACGAGTAATGTTTATGTATGTACAGTGGTATCTCGAGATACGAGTGCCCTAACATATGAGATTTTTGAGACACGAGCCGTCGAGCAAGCAATTTTTGCTTTGAAATACGAGCAACATTTGAGATAGGAGTCATCGTGTGGATTGGCCAGCTGCACACGGCCCACCAGTTTACCGAGACTCGAGCGTCTCATAGTTTCCCACGCCTCAAGGTTACAGAACAAATTAAACCCATATCTCGAGGTACCACTGTATGTTTATATCCCATGCTGCACAGGGCATCCTGGTACTAAACAATTAGCCGTTGTCCATCGGACATTCAGTTTTCACTGGACATCTTGTGTTTCAACCAACAACCCTAAAAACACCAACATTGGGCCAGCAGTACT
The DNA here is from genome assembly GCA_004026805.1 of Lasiurus borealis. Classification (NCBI taxonomy): domain Eukaryota; kingdom Metazoa; phylum Chordata; class Mammalia; order Chiroptera; family Vespertilionidae; genus Lasiurus; species Lasiurus borealis. The sequence continues at coordinate 6,350 of PVJN01007542.1, read as the reverse complement.
CAAGCTGATTACCCACCGACGGTTAGGACATGTTTTCTCATACTGTTTGCCAAAGGGCATTGCTTCTCTCCGAGGGCTCAGGCTCTGATTGAATGTGAAGGGAACTATTTTGACCTGTGAAATTTCCTTATTACCACTCAACGCTCACAGCGTATATGTTTTCAACTTTGGGACCAGCAGACAAATCCTGCCAGTTCCTAAAGTAAATGGACTGTGATCCAAGAATGTTGGTGTTAGCGGTGTTCCCCGGAGACTCCGTGCTCTCCAGTTTCCTATCAGAGCAGTGTGGTTGAAGATTAGATGGACAGTGAGAGCGAATTTCCAAACCTTTAGAACACTTGTCTCGTTATTAAAGAATTCAGTTCCAAATCAAACAAAAGCCATATGTGCCTTTTTCTGGGTCAAGGTTCCAAGCATGATAATAAGGAGCATACAGATCACCGAGGAGAAGAATTCTACCCTCGTACGCAGGTGCGTCACCCCCAAGTCCATTAATCATCCATCAGAGACCAACAGTTCCAAATTCACTTTATACAGAAGGACAATGGTCGGAACGAAGTTAGTAAACCCAGCCAGCCTGAAATCCGTATGGACATTCATAATGTGATTCTCTTTCTCTATCTCCAAGCCTTTACGTCATAAAGATATTATAAATGCGAGACAGAGAAAGACGTGAGTGGTTAACGGTGGTGCATTCACTGTCTCAGTGACGGAGAGGTTTATTTAGGAAGAAATCGCCTTGAGACATTGCAAATTCTGTAACGACGCCTTATAAAAACTCCGGGATCTGTGCGGCTTTCCAGGACAACGATGAGGGGGAGAGGAAGCGGCGCCCTGGCTTGCTCCTCGTTCTTTTCTCCCTTTCCTCACGCTCCAGCTGAGACCAGTTAGAGGTTTCATGAAGTGGAATACACCAATGACATCCTTCTTTACCAGGCCCGGCTGGTGTGGCTCAGTGGTTGAGCATTGACCTATGAGCCAGGAGGTAACGGTTCCATTCCCAGTCGGGGTACATGCCTGGGTTGTGGCCTTGATCCCCAGCGTGGGGCGTGCAACAGGCAGCCAATCCATGATGCTCTCTCATCATTGATGTTTCTCTCTCTCTCCCTTCCTCTCTGAAATCAATACAAATATATATTGTATACCAACCGACGTTGATTCTCTTTCATCATTGATGTTTCTACCTCTCTCTCTCTCTCTCTCTCTCTCTCTCTCTCTATATATATATATATATATATATATATATATATATACACACACACACACACACACACACACACACACACACACACAGTGGTACCTCGAGATACGAGTGCCCTAACATACGAGATATTTAAGATACGAGCCCTCGAGTGAGCGATTTTTGCTTTGAAATACGAGCAACATTTGAGATAGGAGTAACCTCGAGGATCCGCCGGCTGCACATGACCCACCAGTTTACCATGACTCGAGCGTCTCATAGTTTCCCACACCTCAAGGTTACGGAATGAATTAAACTCGTATCTCGAGGTACCACTGTGTGTGTGTGTGTGTGTGTGTGTGTGTGTGTATAAATCTTTTTCCACCAGCACCGTCTGCAAAAGCAGATGCCTTCCACTCTCCCTTCAGGTCAACCAGAAGGACTCCAACGCCCTGCACTTCCTTCTCCTTATGGCAACGGGCTGTCTGGTCTGTGCTGCCTTTGAACGAATGCAGACAAGATCCCAGGAGCCTTTTCTCTGTGGAGAAACTGGGGGCAGCGCCCCTGGGAGGCGAACCTTGGGCTCCTTTCCCCGCCTCAGGCCGAAGCTCCCTCAGTCATCCCCCAGCAATGCAGGTCCGAGGCCCACTGTGATTACAGGGAGACGGGGCTGATTACCCAGCTCTTCGCATGTCGGAGCACGGCGAGGCCAGGGGGGCAGACCAGAGGAAATTTCCATTCTCCCTCCAGCTGCTGCGCAGGCTCGCCCTATAGGAAAGTGAGCTGCTATTAAGTAATAACGTTGGTCACTCAGAACAACAGACGGGTGGATCGGGTTTTATTTGGGTTTTAGCCCGCGCTCTCACAAATAAAGGGCCCGACGTTAAACTGTCTTTAGAAACACATTCGGGCAAATGATACCTCTCACTTATTCCGGGGCTCACATTCTTTGCCATGGAAAATGGAAAACGAGGCTCCCGTTGAACCCGGCATGTGTTGAAACTTGTCTTTGCCGGGTGGAGAGAGGCTGATGTTCTACGGAATGAAAAAAAAAAATTTTTTTTTTAAAAGACTCTGCGTTGAGGAGGAAAGGGTATAACTATGCAAACCACATTCGGGGATGGAAAGGGACTTTTTAGGACTTATGGAATTCAAAACAATAACAGTGGAATGGAAACGTAGGGAAGAGGCTAGATATTTGACCGCAGAGGCAAATTGGATCATTAGACGCTCCCATGCGATGCGAAATGTGGGGTTTGTTTTGAAAGGAGCGCTTGTTGGTTTTCCAGGGGATCGGAGGACAAAAGGAAGACCGGGCCAACTCACACGCCATCATCACAGGCGAACCGGCCCCGGGAGCCTTTGGGGGGAGGGGGGACGGGTTCCTTGTAAGACCCGTTCCTGTTCAGCCCTGAGAAATGGTGATTCACAAGGTCAAGTGTGGGCCCGAGAACTGGCATTTCTAATGAACCCCGAGTGATGCCATGCTGCCCCTGGAGGCCCCCCGCTACTCTATGCTGACCTACCTTCCGTGTTCCGTGAGATGGAGCACTCGTTTCAGGATATATGATGCCAACCAAGAGGGGTGTCTGCCTACAGGATGGACTAGCCTTGCCCTTGACGCAGGGACCTTGAACAGAACATTTGAGTCATGGAATCTAAGGTCCTAGTTCTTGTCCTGAAAAGTTGCCTTGTCAAGATACATCTAAATATCGATGGAGAAGTCTTGAATGAGAAAAAGTATTCAACTTTTCCCTTCTTTTCTCCGTTCTCCTCCTTCCAGTTGGAATCTTGTTCACTGGGATTTTTTCTATTCCGTGTTGTGTCGCAGACCAAGATGTAGAGTTTACTTTAAGAATAGCCGGCGGCTTCACATGTTCCTCTAAGCACGGCACCTTGAAGGTCAGGCCCACCCACCTCCAGCCCAAAACCTGTAGACGGGGTGTCTGCGGTCAGGCATCCGCCAGGTTTTGTCTCGGTGACAAGTCTAAGAATGCAATGGCTCGTGGCAACGGAAGTTTTTCTCATCGTGTGATGAGTCAGCGTTGGTTCAGCTACAGCTTGGGTCCAGGTGTCCTTTCCTCCAAGGATCAGCCCAACCCAAGCCTCGTCCAAGACCACGCCACGTCCCTCTGTTCAGGTGAGGCCTGAGTCACACTACCTCACACTCCATGGGCCCAAGCAGTCACACGACCGCGTGTGCCATGTGGGTGGACACACTCCCCTGCAGGGACGAGCCCAGGAAGGGGTGCTGTGGACAGAGCCTGGTGGCCAGTTACTGGCAGCAACGAACGATGAGCTCTGGCAACAGTGACCACAGCTCTGCGCGTTAGGTCCCAGTTCATATCGTGAAGACTAAGGTTGTTAGCACAGAGGGAACAGGGTCACGCATGTGCCATCAGCTCAGCTGGTTCTTCCTCCAATGGCAGTGCGAGTCTCTGCGGAACCGTGGCCCATTCCCCAGCTGTCCAGGAGCTGCCACCCTTCCAGCCGGCCACCCTCAGTCCTCCGGGCCCGAGGGAGGGCCTGGGTCTCCAGGGGGAAAGAGTCCTTTCCCTGCAGACAAGGACCCGAGGCGGCCCTTGGGAATCTGCGGGGAGTCAGCATGGGCCACCGCGTCCCTTCTCCTGGAGTGTGTTCACGGCCAAGGCCATCTGGGCACGGCCATCCGTGTCCTCGGAGGACAGGGGTGGAATCAAGAAGAGGCAGACCAGCCACTGAAGCGCGTCCAGAACAGGCAGACCAGCCACTGAAGCGTGTCCGGAACTGGCAGGAGGCCGGGGCCAGAGGTCCCGTGTGCCACGCGGCCACGGTCCCAGGATCCAAAGGGAGCGTAGCTAAGCCTCACTGGTTTTATTGTCAGTGACTTTGAAACCGTCTGAGTCCAGCGAACCCCTTGTCTAGCATTTCTGTGCCAACTTAATATTTAAACCGGTGTGCCTTTAAAGTGAAATTTAATCCAGCGAGTTTGGATTCATAGCCAAAAAAAAAAAAAAAAAAAAAAAAATAGATCACCAAAAAATTGTTTTGTCAGTAATATTTAACATCCAAGAAAGCTGTTTGAGTGTTCTGAGCAACCTTTCTCACAAACAGGAAGCTGTTTTGCTAGATCTTTAAAGTTAAATTCTCATCCAATTTTGATTAAAGCCGAAGTTACACAGTTCAAGCTGGGGTTCACGCCTCCGTACCCACCACCTCAGGGAACTCATGGAAGGGACAGAGAAGGACTTGCTGAGGCAGGCGAGAGTCCAGGCTTGGGAACCTGCTGGCTCCCCAAGTTTCATTTGGCTATTTTTCTGCGGGATCAAAGACCTTGTTACCCTCTCCCTCCCACTCCCCCGCACCTCCTGCCCGCCTCCTTCCCCCCACCCCCAGTTTTTCCAGCACAGGCAAATAGGAAACTTACAAATTTGGACTCAGCAGAGCTCTAGGTGTTTAGAAGGTATCAGTGTAGCATTAACCAGGGCAAGTAGTCGGCAGACTCCTTAGTCCACAGAGCCAAACAGCAACAGGACAACGATGGACATTTCTTTGGAGAGCCCAATTTTTTAGACTTAAACTTCTTCTAACGCCACTTCTTCAACATAGACTCGCCTAGGCCGTGGTATTTTCGTGGAAGAGCCACACTCTTAGGGGCCAAAGAGCCGCCTGTGGCTCGCGAGCCACAGTTTGCCATCGCTAGGGGGAAAAATCGTTAGTACTTTAAAAAGTTAATAGCTAGCCCTGGTCCACTGAGTAGCTGACATTCACCTATCAAGATGGTATAGATTAGACATTCTGGAAACCAGTCAACCATGCCACCTGGCCTGCGAGCCACGGTCTTATCTGAGAAAGCTGAGAGGCAGGGGAGTGGGGGAGGGAACAACCTCACCTGTACGTCACGGCCTGGTGGTTCTCCACCTGTTCCCGGAGCCACAGCATCACCTGCGAACCTGTCAGACATGCAAATTCCTGGGCTCCACCCAGACTCACTGGAGCAGAAACCTGGAGCCTCGTAGCGGTTCTGGGGGCCGCTGAGCTTGAGCACCTGTGTCAGGGGGTGGCCAGCATAGGCGCAGGCGCCTCCGGGGGGCGCTGCTGGGGCCTGCCAGCTGTGGAGAATTTGGGCGATCCACTCAGCCCCTCTGTGCCTCAGTTCCCTTCTCCTGAGGAGGAATAAAACACTATAAATGAAGAGCATCCATTGCCCAGCTGGCATGGCTCAGTGGTTGAGTGTCCACCTGGGAACCAAGAGGCCACGGCTCGATTCCCCATCGGGGCACATGCGTTGGGTTGCAGGCTCCATTCCCAGCAGGGCACATGCAGGAGAGGCAGCCGATCAATGCTTCTCTCTCATCATGGAGGTTTCGCTCTCTCCTCCCTCCTCCTTCCTCTCTGACGTCAATCACAATCTATCTTTCTTAAAAAGCAAAGCACCTGATAAAGTGTAAGCGATAAAGCAGGCATGCGAGGGAGGCGGCTGCTGGATCCCCCACCGAGGGATGACGGAGAGAGAGGTCGTTTGTCAAACTCACCAACACCGGGGAGAACTGGGTGGGAAGGGGCGAGGCGGGTTGGCAGCTGGGAGTACTTAATCGCAGAAGGGTAACTACTGCGATTATTTCCAATCACCGGTGGATTAGAAGAGAAGAGTCAAGTGTATGCACCCTTCTTTGTAGAAGATGGGTAAGCAGTGTGTGCGAGTATGTGTGTGTGTGTGTGTGTGTGTGTGTGTGTGTGTGTGTGTGAGGGAGAGAGAGAGAGAGGGAGAGAGAGAGGGAGAGAGAGAGGCTCAGGAAGAGGCATTTCAGAAGAGGAGGAGGTAAGAGAACCCGTTGATGTGAGAGCGATCACATCCAAGGCTGGAGGCTGAGGAGCTCCGGCCTGGTCCTTCCTGCGGGAACCGTCTGCATGAGGAAGGCGGTGTGTCCCACCCCCTGGGTCTCAGCCACCTCGCCTGCAAATGGGGCCGGTGACAGTGAGGCCTGCGCACTGACAACCCTTTCAACTCGGACGGTCTGTGACTCAACAACAATAATGCGTTTCCACGGGCGGTAAAAATACTCCAGACCCTTCCCTTCAGCCCGCGGTGTTTACTTCCTCCGCGCTTCCCCTTCCTGCCTCCTGCCCGGGGCCAGTGGACAGTGGGCCTCAATGGGGGCCGGTTCACCCTCTTTCCAGGGGGCTTCAC
>PVJN01007541.1:8962-69366 GCA_004026805.1 Lasiurus borealis | reverse complement strand
CCTGTCAAGCCCTGCCGGGTGGGGGCTGTGGACTGAGGTTCCCTGTCAATCCTTGCTGGGTAGGGGGCACAGCCTGAAGTCCCTGGGACTGGCGCTGGGGTGGGGGGTGCAGCCTGAGATTCCCTGTCAAACCCTGCTGGGTGGGGACACAGCCTGAGGTCCCCTGTCAAGTCCTACGGGGGGTGGGGGTGGTTGTAGCCTAGGTCCCTGCTGAATGCTCATTAAGGCTCCTTATGGGAACTTGGCCTCAGCTGTGGGTGCAGCATCTTTGTGATGGAGCAGTGGTCAATTAGCATATTCCCTCTTTATTAGATAGGACGTGGTCCATGGGCCAGCAGCCTGAGTTACCTAGGAACTTGTTAAAATACAAACTCTCAGATTCCACCCCAGACCTACTGTATTAGAACCTACAAAAATTTCACCATGTGTTTCACTAACTTTTACTAATATATCTTACCTATACAATAGGAAACACATTAAGTATTACTAACGTTTAGTGTACAAAATGGATACTGGCAACCCCACTCATCCTTTTGTTGCATATTCTGTTCTGTGAGAAAGGCAGAATTTGATCAAGCAAAGGCATGCTCTATCTTTTCTTTCATTTTCACTTGTTTAATGTGTGACATTTCCTTCTACATTAATACAGAAATTAAAGGATTACCTAATCAAGAGTAGCATAAATGAACCTTCCCAAAACAAATGTGGCTTGAAAAGTGAAAACATGAGTTGAAGATAGGACAAAGTATGTAGAAACAAGTGAACAAGAAACTGGCAAAGATGGTTCTTCTTTTTCTATTACAAATGAATATATTGAAAAATATTGCGTGTTAAAATGAAAACTGTATGAACAGAAAAATGAAGCCAATACTACCTGATTTCTTACACTCAAATGGCAGTATATTTATTATTTCATGTGTTATATTAATCATATTTATGTTGTTTTAAACATTCACATGCTTAAAGTTCCCCAAAGCATTTTTACATTCCTCATTTACAACCACATTTGCAGATTAATATCAAGGTGATGAAGTATCAAACAGTGTTTATTGACATTGAGTGAATGCTTTTCTAAAGATGAATACATAGATAGTAAATTAAGGTATCATTTGGCTAAAGTTATAAATGCATCTAAAATGATGAATCTCAGAGGGAAGGTGGGGGGTGGGGGAATGAGAACAACTAAAAAGAACTTATATGCATATATGTATAACCCATGGACATGGACAATACCATGATGAAGGCCTGGGGGGGTGGACAATGCAGGTGGAGGGGGTCAACGAGGGGAAAGGTAATACTTTCAATGATAAAGACACATATTACAAAAAGATATTTTGAATAATAACAACTATAATACTAAACTAGGTCCATACGATAGGAGCTAGAGCCAGTTTTGCACATTTCATAATATTGAGTATATCTGACATAGTAAACGTAGAATTTAATTAGGCTTTCATTTCTAGGGCTGTTCAAAGCTAGTGTAAGACTGTGATAAGAAAACTCTAAATACTGTTTTTATTCTTTTGGCAGCAGAATCATAAAGGGAAGGCGTGATGTGTGTTGATATTCAAAAGCGAGAGCTAAGTATAATCCCCCTATAGGCAAACAGAAAACTTAATGGTAAAGGGGGAGAAGACATTCTGGGACTTCAAAGAAGGCAAATAAAAACGCTTTGAAAATATTTTGGCATTTCTTTCATTTTGCTGACTTAATGAGGAGACTGTTTTGTATGCCAGGAAGTGAGAACACTGGGAAGGTCAGATCAGACTGAGAGGGGGGCGGGCTGGGAAGACAGAAGCTGTGTTTTGTGCGGTGGTTGTGGCAGGCGATGGAACTGGTTACGCTCCTTCGGGGCTCTGTGTAAGTGGGGCAGGGAGCCCCTTGGCCTGATAGTGCCTTGGGGAAGGGGAAGAGGAAGAAGGCCAAGGCCATCCAAAGCCAGTATGATCCCTTGCCTGTTCCCTCTCCCAAGACCTCCCAGGGCTAAATTCGCTACACTCCTAAGTTCTAGCCGTCAGTGGGTAAAATGCAGAAAATCTGTGACAAGGTGCTTTTTTGTGCACAGTTGAGCCCAGTGTGGAGGGAAAGCTGATGCAGCAATGAGGAAGTCACAAAGCATAGAAAGGAATACTAACTAGTGTAGGCCATGAAATCGGAGCATTCATTGGTTAAGTAAATCGGAGATAATAAATATTTTTTCATTATGTTACTAAAACCTCCAGGAGGGGAAAGGGAAAGTCAAATGTAAAGGTATATATATATATATATATAGTATCTCATCTATATAAATAAATTTTTTAATAACTGTTGATGACAGAAACAAATAATATATTTGGAGATGTATATAACTTGTCACCTCCAAATTATTTGTGATCCAAGTAATTTTACTGCCCACCCAGTGTGGCTCAGTGGTTGAGTGTTGAACCAGAAATCAAGAGGTAGCCAGGTTGATTCCTGGTCAGGGCACATGTGCAGATTGTGGGCTGGATCCCTAGTAGGGACCATGCAGGAGGCAACCGATGGATGATTTGTTTCTATCTCTCTATCCTCTCCCTTCCTCTTTCTCTAAATATCGATAAAACATATTAAAAAATAATTTTACCCTCTTTGGATTTATAAAATTACCTTTAATTTCTTTGTGTTTAATGTTTCTAAAGTTCATGTGCATACATTGTTTCAGATGCTCCTCACACTAGGTGTACTGTTAATAATGCAGATTTCTTTCAACAGATGGAGTTACACATATGTTGATATACAGTATATGCAATTTAATATGTATGCTATTTTGTTGTATTGACAGAAGCTTCAAAAGTTCATATGTCAAATTTGCTGAAGTAACATCATAGATACTTTTTACAGAGAGGAAGGGATAGAGATAGTTTGAAACATAGATGAGAGAGAATCATGGATCAGCTGCCTCCTGCACGCCCCCAACTAACGTACATGCCCTTGACCGGAATCAAACCCTGGACCTTTCAGTCTGCAGGCCAACGCTCTATCCACTGAGCTAAACCGGTTTCTGCCATCATAGATATTTTTACACTTAAAAATGTTGAATTTTGTGCCCCCAAAAAGAGCATTTGCAAGAAGTTTAGATTCATTATTTTAAAGAAAAGTGCTGCTGAAGTATACTTCAGGAAGCTTATGGTGAACATGCTCCATCTTAAGATACTTGTGAACACTGGTTTAAATACTTTAAAAGTGATGATTTTGATGTGAAAGACAAAGAACGTCCAGGTCAACCGAAAAAGTTTGGAGACAAACAATTACAAGCATGATTGGATAGAGATGCATGTCAAACTCAGAAACAACTTGCAGAAAGATTAAACTTTGCTCAGCAAACAATTTCCGATTGTTTACAAGCAATGGGAAAGATTTTAAAGGAAGGAAAATGGGTGCCACATCAACTGAACGAAAGACAATTGGAACACCGAAAAGTCATCAGTAAAATGTCGCTTCAGCAGCACGAAAGAAAGTCTTTTTTTTGCTTTGAATTGTGACTGGCAATGAAAAGTAGATTTATTTTGAGAATCCCAAATGCACAAAATCATGGGTTGATCCAGGTCAACCATCAACATCAACTGCAAGGCCAAATCTCTTCGAAAAGAAGACAATGCTCTATGTCTGGTGGGATCAGGAAGGTGTGGTGTATTATGAGCTTCTAAAACCAAGTGAAACAGTTAATACTAATCATTACTGACAACAAATAATCAAATAGAACCATGCTTTGATCATAAAATGATCAGAATGTGCCAGAAGACATGGCAAAGTAATTTTGCTTCATGATGACACACCATCACACATTTCAAAACCAGTTAAAGACACGTTAAAAGATTTTGCCTGGGAAATATTAACCCACCCACTATATTCACCAGACCTTGCTCTTTCAGCTCACCACTTGTTCCAATCAATGGCACATGCACTTTCTGAGCAGCACTTCAAAACGTATTAAGAAGTGGAAAATTGAGTCTCTTAATGGTTTGCTTCAAAACAAGAAAAGTTCTATTGGGACAGTATCAACAATTTACCTGAAAGATGGGGGAAATATATAGCTAGTGATGGACATTACTTTGAATAAAGCATTTTTTGATGTTTCTCTTAAAACTATTGTGTTTTCTTTGATTACAAAATCCGCCATTATTAACTGGTGCACCAAGTACACATACGCAATCCTTTTGTTAGATAATGCCAGGATAGTTATTTTCATTTTAAATATGTGGGTATTCATTCTAAAGGATAAATGATATGTCCGTCGTCATACAGGGCTTCATCTAGGACTTAAACCCATTCTTCCCAAGTCCATACTCCTCCTGTTCCTTCAAGCACATCTTCAACTTTTAACTTTCAGAGTACTAAAAACATAGTAAAATAAAAATTGAACTGCCCTGCTTCTTGTTTATTGTCTAGCTGTGATTTTCAGAGGAAGTTGGCAATCAGAGGCAGTATAAAAAAAACCTTGAACTTAAAATGATCAGAGTCAACAGTCTTTGATGTAATAAGTAGGATAGGGAAAGAAAAATAACAAACCAACTTTCTTTTTTTTCTTAGTTGTCATTTAAAAGTTTGATTCCTCTTTCAAAGAGATTACATCAGTAAAAATTAGATCCTTTGTCTATTGTGCCTCAATTTTATTTCCAGTAAAGGGAAATAAATTAAGTAGTATATTGCTTCAAGACTATACCTATCTATACTAATAAAAGGGTAATATATTAATTAGACCAGACATCTTCCAGATATACATCCAGACAAAGCCACAGCAGTTGTGAGGGCCTAGGGGCATGGAAGTGGCGAGGTGGTGTGGGAGAGGCAGGGGGGTGAGGCCCGGGAAAGGCAGTGGCGCAGGAGAGGCCATGGGGAGGGGCCTGGTCCTGGTGCCACACCTCTGCAGAGGCTGGAAGGGGTGTGACCTGCTGTGCCTCAACCTCCCATAGCCCCCCTCCCAGCCAGTCTGGCCCCAGATCACCCTCTGCCAACCACCAGTAGGTGGGGGGGTAGGGCCAGCAGTAAGAAGCAAGGGCCCAGGAAGGGCAGACCTAAGCCGTCAGTAGGACATCTCCTGAGGGCTCCTGGACTGTGACGGGGCAGGCTGGACTGAGGGACTGCCCTCACCAGTGCACACATTTTCATGCACCGGGCCTCTAGTCATAACTCTCAATCCAAATCATTATAGTAAGGCTTGATGGAGCACATTCCAAGAACTCTTATACTGTCTGACAAATGAAGTGCTTAGATGCACAACCCAGAAATTGTATCTCCTTTTCTACAAAGCTCTCATATGAACTCCACACTCTTTCAGCTGAAAAGGAAAGCCTCTGTGCATGGCACTGGCGCTTGCAGAGACTGCCAGAGACTGGATGTCGCTGTTAATAAGGACCCCTGCTGCTGCTGCACATTTGTCACCTGCACACCTGAGTGGGAGGGGGTCTGATCAGATAGAAGAAGCCCCTCATTCAAAGGTGGCGTTTCTCCCTCCACGACCAGGGCTTTAAAAACATAGCAATACCTACTTGATGGATGGCTGTCTTTGTGTCATTAGGGTTTTGTTCCTAAGGTTTACATAATTCTTTAATAATATCACCATCACAGTTAGAGATGTACCTCTGCAATTAGGAGTCCCGTCTCCTCTTCCTTACTGAAGAAATCAGCTGCTACATTAAGGTTCATTCAAAGGATGAAGATCAAGAAATTTTTATGACTTAAAAACTCGGTGCTATCTATTGTTGCTTTTTCCGAATTTTTAATTTATGGCCGGTGACATTTGTTTACCTAGTCTCTTTCATTAACATTTATGAAAGCATATAAATATTTTATAGCCCTAATAGATGAGATACTTAGCAGCGCTTTATTGATTTTCATTATCTTTACAAGGCAGCTCAATAATAAATAGTTGAGGTGTTTAGAAGGAAACACCAAACCCAGTTTTACTGGTTACTATGTGCCCTTATCTTTTAGACCTGAAATTTATAGCAACTGGAAATAAATTTATCACCCACCAGGAACATGCACCTAAGTCTCAGAGATCAAATTTATCTTCTGCATGTTCTGTAAGTATCTCATCAATTGTGGAATGAGTTCAGTGGAGAGCAATGCTTCTTTGACAATATCAAATAATTAAGGATAAATATTGCACTCCTTTTGTAATCTAACACTATTCATTCTGGTTCCAGATTTTATTCTCAGTTATTGCATTTTAACATATTCCTCTTGGTGTATAATATGTTTTCCTGAGGATATAATTCCTCTTGGAAACTGTCATTTCACCATAGATATGAACTACAACATGGTCATAGGAAGACTAAGTACAAAGTGATGTGCAAATACTTATTATCTCCTACAAAACATGCAGAGTTGTATTAGCAGAGATCTGTCTGCCTAATCCTATGCTATGGCTACCAACGAATATCCCCACATTGCATTTAGGGATCTCTTCAAAAAGCACCTCTGGCTTATTCTGTGATATTCAAGCTGTCCGTAAAAACTAACAAGGGTCCGGATTTTTAGAAATTCAAGCTTAAGATAAAAATAATGTGTGACAGAATATTCCATCATTAAGTAAACTTTGAGCATACAGCTAACTTGGATTTCACCTATTACATTCTGCCCCAGGCAACCACTTTAAATGTAAACCAGCTGTCAGACATTTAATACTAGATTGACATGACCTGACACTAGACTGCTTCAGAGGTTCTTAAACTACTTACTTCTAGAGATGCCCTATTTTTTTTTATAGGAACCCAAAACTAATCCACACAGCTCTCATAAATTAACATCTCATGGTTTTTCAGATACCAGGTTGAGTATTGCCCAAACCTAATATATTGGGGGGGGGGTGTTTTTTTGTTAATCCTCACCCAAGGACATTTTTCCATTAATTTTTTTTAGAGACAGTGGAAGGGAGGGAGGAATGGAGAGAGAGAGAGAAACATCAAAGTGAAAGAGACACATCGACTGGTTGCCTCACATACACACCTGGACCAGGGCTGGGCATCAAACCTCAAACCAAGTATGTGCCCTTGACTGGGAATTGAACCCACAATCCTTCAGTGCATAGGCCGACATTCCAATCACTGGTCAGGGCTGCAGATAAAAGTTTTTAATATAATAACTGTCCTCTTAATATAAACTAGAAGATCTCTTTTCTGACTTTAATATAACTGATTTGTTAGATTAAAATTAAACCCTACATTCATTGTGACTAATGTACCAAAACATGTAGCAATCAACATAAAGCAAATCTACCTGACATCAAAAGACCTTAGTCCCGACAGGTGTGGCTCAGTGGTTGAGCATGGACATATGAACCAGAATGTCATGGTTTGATTCCAGTCAGGGCACAAACCCAGGTTGGGGGCGGTTCCCAGTACAGGGCATGCAGGAGGCAGCTGATCAATTATTCTCTCTCATCATTGATGTTCTATCTCTCTCCCTCTCCATCCCTCTCTGAAATCAATAAAATTCTATTAAAAACATTAAAAAATACTTAGTAATGTATACACATTTATTTGTTTCAATTAAAATAAGTAGATTAATGTGTTTGCATTACTTTTTATACCATGTTTTTTTGACCCTTTAATGAACTTAAAACTGTATTCACTTGGTATTATTGTTACATTTGCCCTTATATTTTACATATGTGTAAATTCATTTTGAAATAATTTTAAAATTATAGAAAAATTGCAAAGATTATCTGAGATAACCTTTCCACAGCTCCCTCAATGTTAACATCTTCTATTACCATGGCTCATTTGTCAAAATGAAAAACCAACATTAGTATGCTATTAACTGAATTCTAGATTTATTTGGATTTTACCAGGTTTTTCCGCTAATATCCTTTTTAAGATCAATTTAGAATTTCCTCATTGCATTTGGTTATGTCTCCTTAGGACTGTACAGTTCCTCATATTTTTTTACATGACCTTAACAATTTTGAGGAATTATTCACATATTCTATAGAATGTTCCCCAATTTGAATTCATCTGATGCTTTTTTTATGATTAACCTGTGGTTATTAGTTTTATGAACAAATATCGATGGAACGCCTTTCTCATCCCAATATGTAAAGTTACATAATTTCAACATCATATCACTAGGAACATTAACCTTGAGCATTTGGTTAGGATAGTGTTTACCAGGATTCTTCATTGTAAAGTGACTAATTTCCTTATTAAAAATTTATTATTTGGAATGAATCATTAAATTCACCTCACACTTTAAACTGTGGTTCTTAACTTTTCTAATGTCACGAGCCTTTAATACAGTTCCTCATGTTGTGGTGACCCCAACCATCAAATTATTTTCATTTTTACTCATAACTGTGATTTTGCTACTGTTATGAATCGTAATGTAAATATTTGTGTTTTCTGATGGCCTTAGGCGACCCACAGGTTGAGCACTGCTGCTGTAGAGCCTAAGGCTATCAGAAAACACAGATATTTACATTATGATTCATTAACATTAGCAAAATTACAGTTATGAGTAACAATGAAAATAATGTTATGGTTGGGGATCACCACAACATGGGGCACCGTATTAAAGGGTCATGGCATTAGAAAAGTTGAGAGCCACTGCTCTATAGGTAGTGTTAAACTTTACTATTTGGAGGAGAGAGGGACAATCTAATAAGTTACAAGAAATATTTGTTCCTTCCCTCCTGCCCTTATTTTTTTAAATGTATTTTTATTGATTTCAGAGAGGAAGGGAGAGGGAGAAAGAGAGAAACATCAATGATGAGAGAGAATCATCAATCGGCTGCCTCCAGCATGTCCCACACTGGGGATCGAGCCCACAACCCGGGCATGTGCCCTGACTGGGAATCAAACCGTGACCTCCTGGTTCACAGGTCAATGCTCAACCACTGAACCATGCCTGCCAGGCCTGCCCTTATTTTTAAAATATGATGATACTGATATTATCATCACTGCCTCATGCCAATAGTATCTGCTTTCCATAAATGAATAACACTCACTTACCTTGAGTTTAATCTAAGTACAAAGTATTTGAGTGAAAGATATTTTGATGGTTCTACCAATTATTAACCACTTTAGCTTTTCAGAAGAGAAAGAAAATATATTTTCTCTTTTAAAATTACTAGTTTTTATAATTTAATGGAAAAATATTATACATAAAAGTGAGAATCTAAAATATTAATAGACTTGATAACTTGCAAAGAGTTAGCACATTATACTTATTAAATATTTCATAGTGCTTTGTACCTTTAATATTTATTATGTTCACTTTTATCAATTCTTCTATAAAAATACCATGAAGTAGCTCTAGCTAGCTGTGAATACAAAGATGGGCACTTGACCTGCTTCTCTAATGAGTTTAATTGTGATTCTAATAACTTCAATATCTCTTTCTTTGGAAATTTTAAATTAAAAATATTGTAAGTTTAGGAATACTGAAATACAGAAACATTTAATCAAATTGTTATACTGGTACAAATATGCTTATTATTAGAATCCAAATTAATTTTACCCAGTTGGCTTCTTGGGTTTATTCATTTATTCTCTCATTCCATGACTTTTTAATCTAGCATATAACAAGCCCTATGCCAGATGCTAGAGATGGATAGAGAAAAGAGTCTATGCCTGTAAAAATAAATGATTACCTAGTGTAAGTAGATAAACACAGTACTTGTCTTCTGGAGAACAACTAGAAAAATATTAACTTTAGAATTTGTTAAACATTTCTGATACCACTGAATAGTTATAAAATGTAAAACTTTCTAACAAGAAGATCAAAAACAATTAACTGAATGATGTTTGAGGAGATTTGGAGGTTATAAGAAGAGTTTAAGTACATGTGCACAGAGGAAGAAACAAATACAATGTGTTGAAAATAATATTTACTGAATGGTCACTTCAAAAATATTAAGGTAGCTGAATCTGTGGGGGGGAAAAAACAGAGAAACCGAATATAATTTTCATTTATATAATAAAGACAGTGATACAAGCTTCGATTGCTGTTCATCATGATGTGGATGTGGCTAACACAAAGTATCAGTCAACAAACGCAAACGTTGTGAAATCCAATCTTCTTGTTCACTGAGTTTTCAGGAACAACTGCAGAACTCCAGCCTCACAGGAGGCCAATTATTGCAACGTAGCCTCTAGGCTCACATAACCACAAATCTGTACAAGTCCCCTTCATGGATGGTTTACTTAGATTTTATTACAGCTTTCATGTTGTACCAGAGGCTGTAGCACATACTGTGCTAATAATATCAGCAAACAACCAATTAAAAACAGATCATCAAAATTATTGCTGTAACTAGAAATAATTTATGAGGTTTACACTTGTTTTGATCTGATACTAATCATTTCTTTTTTTTTTTAAAGAAGTACTTAAAAGCTAATTATCCACTCACTTTACATATTTTGGAATATAAATAAAAACTAAACTATAGTATTCTACTTGGTAATTTTTTAATGTTTTGTGGAAAACTTTTGTTTATTTATATAAATATTTTTAACTGAGATTTCAGAGAGAAAGAGAGAGACAGAAACATCAATAATGAGGGGGGTCGGGGGCAGGCTAGAAGGAATAAATGGGGGTAAAAGGGAAAAATATGTAATACCTTCAAAAATAAAGATTAAAAAAAAAGAAGAAACATCATGATGAGAGAGCTGAGCTACGCCTGCCGGCCATAATTCTAATAAAAGCCTGTCATTCTGCTAAGATGATGAAAAGCTACAAACATGTCTAACACAGCCCAGCCAGTGCAGCTCCGTGGTTGATCATCGCCCTATGAACCAGGAAGTCAGGCTCCATCCCCAGGAAAGGTTGCACAGGAAGCAGCCAATCAATGAGTCTCTTTTATCAATGACATTATCATCTCTCTCTCCTCACTCCCTCTCTGAAATCAGTAAAAACATATTTTTTTAAAAAAACATGTCTAATACAAAATTATAAATATGTCAAACCAAAAAAGAAACTATTTGGTCAATGACTAAAAGTTTAATTGCTTTTTCTAAAACTTGAGAAAAATTTTAGTGACATAAAATACTTTTTAAGATTTTTATAGTTAATTCCTAAAAAGCTCATTTCTAAATATAAAAGTTTTTTTTAATTTCTTTATTAATTAAGATATTACATATGTTTCCTTATCCCCTTATTGCCACTCCCACCCCTCCACTCATGCCATCATCCCCTGGTGTCTGTGTCCATTGGTTAGGCCCATATGCATGCATACACGTCCTTTGGTTGATCTCTGCCCCTTAGCCCCTCCTTCCCCTACCTTCCCTCTGAGGTTTGATGGTCTGATCAATGCTTCTCTGTCTCTGGATCTGTTTTTGTTCATCATTTTATGTTCATTATATGGCATAAATGAGATAATGTGATATTTATCTTTCTCTGACTGCCTTATTTCACTTAGCATAATGCTCTCCAGTTCCATCCATGCTGTTGCAAGTGGTAAGATTCCTTCTTTTTTACCACAGTGTAGTATTCCATTGTGTAGATGTACCATAGTTTTCTAATTCTCTCATCTGCTGATGGGCACTTAGGCTGTTTCCAAATCTTAGCTATGGTGAGTTGTGCCACTATGAACATAGGGGTGGATATATCCATTCTGATTGGAAAAGTTGCCCTGGGTTTTCATTAATATAAAGCATTTCATTAATGGTTGAATAAGATATAAAAATGAATACTTTTCGTGGAGAAGGAAAATCTAAAATCTTTTTATCTAAAGTTGAAAAAGATTACCATATGGCCCTAACTGGTTTGGCTCAGTGGATAGAGTGTCGGCCTGAGGTCTGAAGGGTCCTAGGTTCAACTCCAATCAAGGGCATGTACCTTGGTTGCAGAAACATCCCCAGTAGGAAGTGTGCAGGAGGCAGCTGATCAATGTTTCTCTCTCATCGATGTTTCTAACTCTCTATCCCTTTCCCTTCCTCTCTGTAAAAAATCAATAAAATATATTTTTAAAAAAAGATTACCATGTAGTCAACATATAACATGTTTGGAGATAGAAACACATTGTTGTAGAGCTGATTTTAGGAAGATGCTTTTAGCATGACTTTTTTAATAAAGGGCCTATATCTTGTATATATATAAAGTGTATCTCTGAAGAGACTTATTAATAAGTGAATGGGAAGTAATACCATATAAAGGAGTTGCAAATTGACAAGTTGTATAAAAGCTTTTAATCTTGCCACAGACACCCTTTAAACCCTTCTCCACTTGGATATCACAATCGCCTCGCTAGTATTTTCCCCTTGTTCAAAGTTCCTTACTGTGTCTCTATCACAATAAAAAAAAAACAGGAAGCACTTTGGTATAATTTGTGATGCCATTCTGAAATGTTTAAGTATCTTCCTTTACAACTATTCCTTCAAAACCAACTATACTCCTACCTTACTGGTTAGTAAATTATCCCACAGTCAGACACATGCACATGCTGCTATCTGTGTCCTCATCCACCTTACCAACTCCATTCAACCTTCAAGTACTGGCTGAAACCTCACTTTCTGGGTATTTACTTGGCTTCCTGTATCTCCATTAGGCTGAGTTAGGTGCTTCTTCCCTTGTACTCATAGAAATGGAAAATATTTACATATGTATGGTTACACATTTGTCTATGTACATATACACATAGGCACAGGTGTACATGTATATACAAAAGTATATATTTATATAGACATACACATCAACATATGTATGTGTGTTTTTCATATAAATAAAACCTAATATATAACATAGTGCCTAAAAACAGTCTGCTCAAAAAGTCAAATACATGAATTAATAAGGTCTGCTAGCTCTTCTAATTTAGTTTAACAATCTAAAAATCAGTTGGCTCTTACCTTTACTTATCCTTTGAATATAATTTCCCTTAATAATTATAGCAGTATCTGTGACTGAGCATTAAATATTATTCCTGCCTTTCAGGGGAAAAAAGATGTTTCAATAATTGCTTTAGCTTTAATCAAAGCTCTTCTCTACAGTTCATTTTATTAGGATTTAAAGATATGATTTACAAAAAAAAAACATGTCTGTTGGAAGGATAAATTTGCTTTCTGAAGTAGTTTCAATAAGACTATAATTAGTATGAAGACAAGATAAACCAGATTTTACAAAATTCTTAAAATCTTAAATGACCAGTTTATTTATTATACTGTCAATTTTTTTCCTTTATTTTTTTCCTCTCTTCCAACAAAAAATTAAACAGTATAGATAAGTCATACAAATCTTTATTTTGAACACATTAATAATTTATTGTCCTGAAAGATGTACTACAGTACAACATGATTATTCAATCCCATCTTAACTCTTAGAAACTGAATGTTTGTCACTAAGGCAAAAGTTTATGGACTGATATGGCCAGTATTTGATAATATGGTTGTCTCTGTTATTAAATACAAACTGAAATTAAATATATAATATTCACATATACTAAAAAAGTGGACAAATAAGAAAATAAAGAAGATAATGTAATTATAATAATCTTATGTAGATTTTCAAAAAACAAAAAGAATCAGATAAATATACTAAAATATTATTAAAATCTAACTCTTCAAAAAATAATAATAAAATAAAAATAATCTAATTCTTCATTACATTATAATTTTAAGTAATTATGGGTAAACAAATATATTAAGCCAATAGATCACAGTATTTAGTAGAGACTTTAAGGAGTTCAACTTTTTAACTTCAGTCTTCTAGCAAATATAGTATTTCAAATGAAGCAACTAAATTTCTAAATATTTACGTGAATTTCCCCGGTTATATAGCTTATTAAGTTTAAAGTTAGGAAAAGCTATGAAAAATAGGACAAAGATATCAAGAGGCTCATATGTTACTACCTAATGTAAGGAGAAATAGTTTTAGAGTATATGTAACCGTATGGAATGGATTAATGATAGCCCTAAGAATAGCAGACACAGTTTAAAGATACAGAAACTAGAAGCCCAATACATGAAATTCGTGCAAGAGTAGGCCTTCACGGCCGCAGCGGCCTTGATTCCTCCCTTGCAGCTGTGGCAGCTGCAGCTCAGGCTTCGTTCCTGAAGGGCGTTCAGAAGGACATCTGGTCTAATTAGCATATTATGACTTTATTATTATTATACATGTGTGGGATAAATTTGTAAATCATTTCATCAAAAGAGAATAAAATAAAAAAATCCACTAAAGAAAACCACTTCATTTTTGTGAGAAACATATATTTGAAAATGGGTAAATAAAGTAGTATAGAAAAATACAAATTCATTAACAGGAAGTAGTTCAGGGACTGCTTAGTGACTAGAAACCCAGCACATGAAATTCGTGTGCCAGTACGGTCTCTAGGCCTGACCTGTGATCAGGGTTATCTTCCTCTGCTGCCGGCAGCTGCTATCCACCCCCAGTTCCCCATTCACCATCGAGGGATCGGAGCCTGCCGACCAGAGGGAGAGACCAAAAGGTGGTCAGTGAACCTCACAGCACCTGGTTAAGTGGTTGTTCTGGTTGTTCCACCATTAGTCAATTTGCATATTACTCTTTCATTTATATAGACTAGAGGTCCAGTGCACAAAATTCATGCATGGGGGTGTGTCCCTCAGCCCAGCCTGCACAGTCTCCAATCTGGGATCCCTTGAGGGATGTCCAACTGCCCATTTAGTCCCGGTGGGATTGGGCCTAAATGGGCAGTCAGACATACCTTTCACAATCTAGAAATGCTGGCTCCCAACTGCTTGCTTGCCTTCCTGATTGCTGTAACCACTTCTGCCTGCCCTAACCACTTCCCTGTCAGCCTTATTGATGCCTAACTGCTCTCCCCTACAGGTCTGCCCCCCCCCCAACTGCCTTCCCTGCAGGCCCGGTCACCCCCAACTTTCCTCCTCTGTTGGCCTGGTCACCCTTAACTGCCCTCCATTCAGGCTTAATCACCCCCAACTGTCCTCCCTTGCAGGCCTGGTCCCTCCCAACTGTCCTCCCTTACTGGCCTGATAGCCCATAACTGCCCTCCCTTACAGGCCTGGTCCTTCTCAACTGCCCTCTCCTGTTGGCCATTTTGTGACAGCCATCTTGGGTACACATGGGGGCATCCATCTTGTGTGTTGGTGAGATAGTCAATTTGCATATTACTCTTTTATTAGATAGGATAGAGACCTGGTGCACAGGTGGGGGCCAGGTGGTTTTCCCTAAAGAGTGTCCTGGATCAGGGTGGGGGTTCCCTTAGGGAGTGGGGTGGCCTGGGTGAGGGGCCTTTGCTGGTTTGCAGGCTGGCCATGCCCCCCAGCAACCAAAGGGGGGCCCTGGTATCTAGGATTTACTTAACTTCTATAATTGAAACTTCGTAGCCTAGAGCAGAGTCAAGCCTGCTTGCTCTGTGGCCACAGCCATTTTTGTTGGGATTTATTTATCTTCTATAATTGAAACTTTGTAGCTTTAAGCAGAGGCCAAGGCAGGCCTGGGTGTGCGGAAAGCTTGGCTTCCTTCATTGCTGGGGAAATCCAACCTCCTGCTCTCTCCTTGGCTGCAGCCATCTTCATTGGATTAATTTGCATACTCACTCCTAATTGGCTGGTGGGCATGGCTTTTGGCTGTAGAGGAGGTACGGTCAATTTGCGTATTACTCTTTTATTAGACAGGATAAGTTTCTTATCAAGGAGAATAAACTTTATTTCATCATTTTCTAGCCCATACAGATATAAACTTTTGATGTCCATATCAAACTTCGTGATACTAGTTTAGGATACTTCCTCATAGAATTATAAATATACTTTAAAATTAAAAAGACCTAGAAAAGACTTGCTCAGCCTTGGCATATGTGAGTGAGAAATACCAGTCAACAACAATATGAAGAACACTTTTTATCAGTCCTAGCTGACTAACTACCTATGAAGAATGCCAAATTATACTAGGTCAGAACTAACACATGCTTTACTACTAGGAAGTTACTTAGGCAAATAAATAATTTAAATATATTTAGTTTGTATAATCATTTCTAGAGTAAGAACTTAGGCTACTGTCAATGTTGAAAACATTTTTTGAACTATATTTTCTTAGTTCATTTTAGTCACATATTCTATAACAAAGTGAGAATGCTCTACACATTTCACCTACTTTGATTTTCCTGAAGAAACGCTGGTTCCCTTGAGTAGTTTAATTCAGTACAAGTCAGCAGTCTTTCATTTTATCCCCAAACTGGCAATGACTCTATAGTTCTGTCCCTTCTAGCCTCTGTGTACCCCAAAGGTGTATGACACTTTAAGGAAATAAATCCAATTTTCCTTAATAAGATGTCAGAACCCAAGCAACTTAACTGAATAATAATAATTATCTGAGCCTGAGTTCTATCTCAAAGAATAAACAAAGATTATTTTTTACCCCAGATGGAAATGTAAGTAGTTTGACTTTATAATGATCTAGCAAAATATATTCTAACAATTGGGTGTCATGGTGTATATTCAGTGACACTGGACTCTGAGTCAATAGTTAAAAGTTAAAAAAAATTCAACTACTTATGTGTAGAAGGACAATGAATTTTAAAAGAAGGTTTATGAAGTTTCATGCCCCTTGACCTTCTCTTATTACTACTGCTCAGTGAACCTTTTCAAGATGAATGGTGTATATCTTCATCTATGACAGTCCATTTAGCAATCACAATATTTCCTATAAGTTAGATAAATTGTCCAGTCACTTAACAAAAAGAAAGGCCAACATCAATTACAGCAAAGGTCACTCAATCCAGTTTTGTTCTATATTAAATTGTCATCAGACCGGACTGGCAATTTCATCAATAACACATCTAACCAGAATGTTCCAAAACTTAGAAATCAAAAGCCTGCCCTATGGGAAAAGCGAAATAGGTAAGTAAGATACAACTTTCCAAGGCAAACTCACAGGGTATTGAACCCAAGATCATACTCTCCCAAGAGTCCCATTTATCTTTTAAACTACATATGACTCTTAAAAATAACTCTGTTGATTCGATGTTTGTCCTTACAGATATTACACAAGTGAATGTCATGTGGTCTTTATAAATACAAGTTTGACTTTCTCTGCCAAACTAGCCAAGCAATTAATACATAAAAGAAGCAAAGTATATGAGGATACTATGACCTGAATCCAATTATGAGGAGCTTGTCATTCAGATCCAGAATGAAGAGTGATCTACAGGAAAACTGACCTGAATTCTTCCAAAGAGTAAATGCCATGAGGGATAAAGGCAGGCAAAGGACTCAGACTGGGGGAAATTAAAGAGACAACTCGGCCAATGTAATGAGTGAGGCTTGGTATATCCAGAATTAAAGAACAACCACACAGCTAAAAAGATCATTTTAAGAAAAAACTGGAGAAATTTGAAAATGTGGCAAATTTGAAATTGCTCTTTATTGTTTTAGGTGTGATCATGGGCTGTGGCCGTGTAGGATAAGGTTTTTGTTTTTGGGAAATGCAAACTGGAATGCTTTAGAGTTGTGAAGTTTCTCATCAACTTTTAATGACTTGGCAAAGTGGAGTGTGTGTGTGTGTGTGTGTGTGTGTGTGTAGCATGAGCAACTGTAGAAAAAAATCAATTTTTTAATCGAGGGGAAAGGTAAACAGGGGTACAGTGAGTATTATTTCAACATCTCTGTGGGTTTAAGATAATTTTAAAAAATCAGATCATATTATTTCTCTGCTCAAAACCCTATACTGGTATGCCATTTTGTTCTGAATTAGGCCTTTCTTTACAATGAATGATCTGACCCAACATGATCTGATCTTTCTACATGTAATTCTTCCCCTTTTGCTAATTCACTTCAGCCACACTGGCATATTTGCTGTTTCTCAAACATATCAGGCATGCCTTTGCACTACCTGTTCCTTCAGCCTGGAACATCATTTCTTGAGATGTATTAACTCCTTATTTAAAGACACATCAGTGAGGCCTAGTCCAACTACCTTATTTAAAATTGCAACTCAACTGCAACACACATTAACCTTCAGTGCATTTTCTGTTTCTCAAAATGTTATATGTTTGCTTAGATAACATTTCCACTTTTCTTGTATGCGTTATCTCAAAATAAGCTCCAAGAGGGATGGATTTTTGTTTGATGAAAGACAGAGAAGAGTTTCTGGCACATAACTGATTTTTAATTAACTCTTTTTGAAAGTGTAATGAATGAAGAACAGCTTTATGGCTTTCCTTGGAGTTAGAAAATAAAATATCTGCATGAGATTGTCTGGTGGAAAGATAAAAAGCCCCAGGAGGAACAAGATCAGCATGGGAAGACAGAAGTGTGAGAGGAGATCCAAGGAATGAGTAGGAATGAAAGATGACCTCAAGATTCTTTAGATAACGCTCATCTTTACAATATGAATGAAGAGCTGAAATGGGACTGAAATAAATATATTAACTATTCTCTAAAGATTTTGTAATGTGAGAAATCTCATGTATAATCAAAGGATCTAGCATAAATGTAATCCAGAGAGATGTGCATGAAATATCTGACAAGTAATGTGCAAGAAATGTTCAATCAAAATTTAAATAAAGAGACCATCCTTGTCATACTATTCAGTATCATAGTCTCGTGGTGGTATTTATGCTAATGTTGAGATTGTGTGTTACCTGCCTTCAAAGCTCATCTACAAAGGAACCAGGGTCCTACAATGTACCAAGGGATATTGGCAGTTGGAACCATAAGCTTGCCATGAGGCAAAACCACCTCATTAGTTCTCCATATTTCAAGTGCTAAATGAACCAGCTGCAATCCTAAACTGGCTTCACACCATGATATACACAACCAATGACAAGCAATGCATACCCGTGGTAACATGAAGTCATTTCAAACATTTCTGAGAGTGGAGAGAGATGGTGAGGATTCTTGAGGTGGTTAGGAATCTTTAGGTTGGAAGGCATGGCATTCTAAGCCTCTTCTCTGGCATGACAATGTATCACATTGTCACTTTTCTCTTCCTGGGTACTAGCGGTACTTTTTAGGAAACTAGTGATGAATACGACCAAAAAATGATTTCAACTCCATTATAGGATTCTGAGCTCAAGGACAGATTTCTTGAACAAGGACACTGAAATAATGGTTTCATTTTTAAAAAGTGTTGGGAGCCCAGCCCGTGTTGCTCAGTGGTTGAGCATCAGCCTGTGAACCAGGAGGTCACGGTTCAATTTCTGGTCAGGGCACATGCCCAAGTTATGTGGGACATGCAGGAGGCAACCAATCAATGATTCTCCCTCATCATCCATGTTTCTATACTTCTCTCCATCTCCCTTCCTCTCTCTGAAATGAAAAATAGTGCTGAGAGATTTTTCTATGTGTTTAATACATATATCTTAGCTTTTTAATAAGATAAAATTAAGGACAACTTATTGTGCATTATTCATTTATAATGTAAAATACTTTGTTTTTCAAGCTTTATCGAATATTTAAGTGAAAATATATATTTTGAATTACCATCATTTGCTTTGCAAATTTTGTGGAACACAGTTGAACTCATCATCCCAAGAGCTTATGCTTCATACTTTTAAACACGTGGCCTATCATAATACATTTAATGGATTTTAAAATAATCACTTACGGAGCAGTCTATTCTGAAAAAAAATTCATTTCAAATACACTTGTAACTAAACAATAGTTAATTATTAAATAATCAATGTGGTGGTCCCTTAGTTGGGACTTAAGAAAGTGTGTGCAATAGGTTATCCCTGGGTTTCCATTTAATATTAGGTTGTGATGATAAATAAGTTTAACTAGAAATTTATCTTTTTGTGTAAATCTATTCTTCAAGAACTGGTCTGTAGGGAAACACACTTTTCTAAACAAAATTACAAACACTTCTGATATTTACACATAGGCATTTACTACTCCCCATGTAATCCTATCTCACCTACATTTTAGTAAACAGTTATACAGTCACTACTATTTACTATCTGCAGGTTTTCTTTCCAAACATTTATATCAAATATTTTTATTTACCAACTTATTTATACCAAGTTCATTTATTTATATCCAGTAACTATCTGTATATTTTGTTTGACTCACTAGTTTAATTCTAAAGGAAAAATATCAAAATGAGTTCTCCTGTTAATCTAATCTAAAAATATTTTTATGATTACCTATAATACATAACAATTAATAGCTGGGCACCTTAAAAATTAAATAGTGTAAGTAAACAACATTTTTGCAAACCAGATGTTTCTTTTCTATTATTCTAATCTTGAATTCCATTTCCTTATCACTATTGCACTTCATACTAATATGAAATATTATGATATTGAAAGACATATGTTAGAATATTACTGTAAATAATGTTTATCTAAATATTCATACCACTATACCATGTGGTCATTTTTTTTACACAGTGAATTGAATATTCTGTGATCTTTATATAAAATATAAAAAACAAAGTATTTAAAATACTTGAAGAAAAAATAACATTGAGTTATCATGAATGCTTTTATTAAATTATTTTATTTTTCATTCATTTGAATATTATTTTATTGTACTCACTTTTTTCTAGACATATATATATTTTTTTATTAATGTGTTACATGTATACATATCTTCCCACTGCCCCCCCTCCCAAGCACACCCTAACCTCCCAGTGTCTTGTGTTCATTGGTTATGCTTATATGCATGCATACAAGTCCTTTGATTGATCTCTTATCTTTCTCACTTAACTTTAATCTTCCTGCTGTAATTTCAGTCTGTTTGAAGCTTTACTGTCTCTGAATCTATCCTTTTGTTCATCAGTTTATAATGTTCTTTATTATCCACCAATGAGTGAGATCATGTGGTGTTTCTCCTTTGGCATTTTTCACTTAGCATAAGGCTCTCCAGTCACTTTTAATAAACAAAAGAATCAGGTTAAATCATTGTTAATTTTAAGCAATTCGTATTTAAATAATAAATGTTGCATTCAAAAGCCAAGCCAAATATTTATTTTGCTAACGAGAATAATAACATTCTAAGAATTATATTTTAACTGCAACTGCAAAAATCTCAGGTTTAGTCAATGTCCAATCGTAATGAAGTTATTCCAAACATGAAATTACAAAACACAGTTTCTATTTTTCAAAAGTTAAAAGTGTACTTGAAAGAGCAAGGTTAGTCCTAATAAAGAGCCACATTTTACCAGTGTTTTCCAGAGAAAAAAGACTACTATTACCAGCTGGATACTGCCAAATGATACTTTCAATCTGACTTTTGTAATTTATCATTGCTTAGGTCTCCTTATAAATCTCTAGTCTACTCCAAAGATTAAATTCAGTATGAAAAATGAATCTTAAATAGATATCCCAGATAATTCTAGATTGTGTGGTTCAAATAATTTGCTTTAAACATCCAATATTTTGAGAAAAAAATATGCATAACATCATGATCTTTTTAAAATATACTGAAGATTTTGCAAAAAAAAACAAAACAAAAAAAAAACACAAAACTAAAAGCAAGGTCAATATTTATGAGTTACTTTTCTATCTCCAAATCTATTGAAATATGTCAAGAGCTCTTGAATAAATAAAATTATTTATGGTATAGTAAAAATCAGCATTTTATGACATTTCTACTTAAAAACAAGGTAATAGTTACATGTGAAAGAAAAAATGCACCTGTATAAATTCACCTAATAAATATTGGAACATTTTAAATGTTTGTATTTTTTTATTTATAGTAGGCTAACAAAGAAGATATAATTTCTTTATACCAGTATCCTACAACATTCTTCCTTTTTAATTACCCCTCCCCCCAAAACGGGCTAATTTGTCAAGGCTGAAAAAGATACATATATTAACAGTGACCATTAAGGATTCTTATAATTAATATTATAAGACATCTTTATGACATAATTTAAAAACCCATAAATATATTAACTTTCATGCCAATTATAAAAATCAACAATAGCATTTTTAACTAGGTACAATTTGGGTACTAATTACAATCTAGACACTTCTAATAATAAAGATGAATAAATGAACACACCAAAGAGTTTTAATTTAATGCTCATTAGAAAAAATATATAAAAATAAGACAGAATGTGAAGCCATTGAAGATGTTATATAGAGAAAAACACAGCATGTATACATTTATAATTCAATATGTGAGTAGAAATTAAATATAGAAAAAATGTGAAATGGCCATTTAAAACATTGATAAATGAAGTGGCAATCAAAATATTTCAATCTATATTGAATTGCTATTATAAAGATAACAGTTATTTTCAGATTACTCTATGCAATTCCAATCAATATTCCAGTAAAACTATTTTACTGGAGTTCGAAAAAATGACTCTAAAACTCACCTTGGAGAACAACATTCCAACAGCCAAGACAATTTGGAAGAAATGCAGACATGAGGCCAAATTGTATTTTATAAGAAATGCTTTTTACAACTATAATAATTAACACTAATACTCATGCAGTAATCAGTAACATTGATGAAGTAAAATTAAGAACCTAAATAAGATTCAGTACACCTAAGAATTTAACTATTAATACAAGCTCCATTATGTTTGCGGGGAACAAAAGGATAAATATTTTTGAGACATTAAAAGTCAACATTAATGAAAATAAAAAATCATTTTTAAAATGGTGAGAATTATACACTTTGTTATGCATATTTTACAATTTTAAAAACTTGCAGAGCAAACAAACTAAATGTTCCATAGATTATTTAAAAATAACTATGAATATTCAAGTAATAAAGTAGTTACCTACTTTCTAAATTTCCCCCCCCCAAATGCCTTCAATTCAATGAAGTAAACTGAAAATGACTCTCTGGATAGCTTCACTGGTGGGGGTGGGTGGGGCAGGGTTGCTTCTTTCCAGACCACCAAGGATCTGAAACATGAAAGTGAGGGCATGTGTTTTATTTTTGCCTCCAGGGCAGCTGACAAATTTGCACAAGGAGCTGTTCTAACCTCACATATGAAATTTTTCCCCAGAGACAGAATCTGCATATGAAAAATCAGGTCCAATAATGGAACACATCAAGCTGCTGCGACTACAATGCCTGGAAGCAAAATGTTGAAGGCTTTATAATTTTTCAGAATTCCCTAAAGAGAAAAAGAAAATAAAAAAAAGCCCTCCCTTTATTATTTGGTCACTATTCACAACCTTATTTGCTAATGGAGAGGGTGGTCCATTATATCAGGTCTCATTTTCTGTTTAATGACTTTATCCAGAAACTACTTTAAATTCCTATCGTGGCGGATAAAGCAGTTCGTCTTTGTTTTGATGTTTGCTGTGTTGTGTAAAACTTGGGGTTTATCAACCAATTTTTTAATACCCGATTCGTAAAATTTTTAAAAATCAGCTTCTGGAAATGTGGACATTTTATGTATTGAATGAACTGACAAAACATTATAGAAGTGTTCAGAAAGAGCCAAAGGCACATCCAGATAATTAATAAAACTGTTTTCGTCTAACATCTTAGAATTTGAAAGTAACTATTTAAAATGTGAAGCGCCAATTATTAATGATTCTCTCTCATCAATCCCAATTTAAATTTCAGGCATTTCAGCTATCAGTAGCAACCACTAATAACTTTTGAAACACTGCAATAGATTTTGCAATTGATTTATCATCAAGAAGTGTAACTATACTACATTTGCTCAGTTAGGCATCCATTCCGTGTTATATTCTCAATTGTTAAAAAAGCATTAACGATATAATTTACTCTTTCTGAGGACAGAATAGAAAGTGCTGCTTATCTTGCATGAGAGCAAATGACCAGACATAATGTACAAGGGATGAAAATACAATATGTGTGTGTGTATGTATGTATATGTATATTTATGTATATATGTATATTCATGTATGTGTGTGTGTGTGTATATATATGTACACACACACATATATATATATATATATATACATATATATATATATATATAAATTACTCAGCTCAATATCTAAAAAAGCCCATGTTCTTCACATGATTCAAACTTACAGTTGTCCCTTCAGCAGAAGGAGAGCATTTGGTGACATTTGATAGCATTAGCAAGAGATTTACTAACTGTTTCTATCACAAGGAGTCCTAAATTATATAAAGAGATTGCTCACCTGTCCAACAACACAAAGAATATTACAGGCAATAGACCCAATAAACTGACAGAAAGGACATCAAAGCTTCCAACTCCTTCTTGGATATATTCATCTGAATTTATTTGTCTGACGTTTCAAGGTCATTAGGATCAAATTAGATTCATTATGGAAAAGTACTTTTTATCAGTGTTTTGCTGTCTTAATTAAGGTCATGTCCTTTCTGTGCAAAGGCAAATATTCTCAGAATCATCTGCAGTTAAAGCTTCTAATTTACACCTAAAGCATATTTAGTCAACCTTACATCTTCCTATTCTTCTTCTACCTCTCGATGTTTACTTCTGCTTCTGCAGGCCGCACCCTCGTCCTCCTTTGAATGAACTGCTATATTAACTTGCTTATTGATTTCTCTACTTCCTTTGCTTTTCAAGTCTTCAGTCAATGGTTGGCAGAATAGGAAGCACAACTAAATAATTTATGAATACACTCTATGACATATATAAAGAAGTAAAAACTTTGGACAAGTCCAGCCAGTGGTTGAGCTTGGACTAGGAGGTCACGGTTCTTTTCCTGGTCAGGGTACATGCCCGGTTTGGGGGCTCAATCCCAGGTAGGGGGCATGCAGGAGGCAGCCAACTAATAATTCTCTCTCATTCCTGATGTTTCTCTCTCTCCCTCCCTCTCCCTTCCTTTCTCTGAAATGAATAGAAACATATATAAAACCTTTAGCCAATTGTAGAACATTTTATCAAGTATATCAGAAGTATGTGAACGAGAATCACAGATACCCCCAATATCTGTGTCTGTGTCTTGTATAGTTTCCTCCCACACTGAAAAGGATAACCTATGTAACCAAATACTGTGGCAATAATGGTCTATGATTTTTGTGGGTAGGTCATAAAAAAACACTCTGGTTTCTGCCTTGCTTTCTTTTAGATCACTAGTTCTAGTGGAAGCCTGCTGCCATATGTTGAGGATACTCAAGTGTCCCTACTTAGAGTATGGAATTACACAGAGGTCCATGTGGTGTGAAACTGAGGTCTCCAGCCAACAGTTAGTTCTAACGTGCTGGGCACATGAGTGAGTCACCTTGGAAGTGGATTCTTTGGCTCCGATGAAACTTTCATAGCAAAACTTACACAAAAATGGATGAATTATATAGTAATGGGTATTTGACATGGCAATGATAAATTTTTACATAGCAATAAATAAATTAATACAAGAGAACTTTAATTATATGGGGAGGATTATGTAGCAATAACATACTCTACTTAGAGAATCAAAACTTGGGTGCTAGGCATGAGACAGTAGAAGCACATGCTATATAAAATACAAGGCCAGGAGACAAAGAAAATGAAGGTCATTCTGTCACTTTTATCCCAATGTAAAAATCCAAATTAACAACCTTTCTCCAGCGTCCATCTTATCCCCTATATGGTTCGTTCACGTGTTTGCTCCAGATGAAACAGATATAATCAAAACCTAGGTGAATCCTCAATTAGAAAGATCTGTCAAGTCACATGTTCCTTTCGTTTGAATGTTTATTGAACATGCGTTTGAGATAATAAAAAAATAAACAACACAAGGTAATGTATGATTTGGCTCTACATTGATATTGACATAATTCTCTCTTTTGAAATCTAGTAGTTACAGAGTTCTATCTCCAAAGTTGAATGCAAAAATTATATGACTATTTTAAGTAGCTGTGAATTAAAAGAAAAATATGTCGATTCTTCTATCATATAAGCCAGGCTTCCCCCACCTCCACTCTACCCATGCTTTGCTGCAGGGCCTTCCTCTGTATTGCCACACCCTTGGCCTCCACCCCCCAGTTGCCAAGAGCACCACTGCCTTCACCTTTCCATCCCATAGTAAAAACATTTGCAGACTTCAACGAAGGTTCCTGGAAAGACATTTACCCTTCTTGAAGGACCGCTGTTACAAATATAAGGATGTAATGTAATGTATAAGTATTTACTGGGAAAAAAAAGTCTTTAAACAAGTAGAAATGTCCCCGTCTGTCCTGCAGGCCTCCTTACCGAAGGATGAAAAGTAAAGAAAACACAGATCCTTCGTTTGGATTTTCTGTTACAGAGTCTGAGGCCACGTGCCGTAATTATAATAATTTGCCAGATTGTCACAAATGATCAGTCTGATGTTAGGAATCAAGAGGAAAAAATACTTTCGATGGTATATGATGTCTTTACTACAAAAGATAAAGAAGGCTTTTAATTAAACACACACACACACAAGCGTACACACACACACACACACACACACACACACGTGTATTCTAAAAAAAAACAGCCATTCATTCTTACTACTTCTAGCAGGTGACCAAATGAACATCAAACGTTTTCACACTTACAATTTGTAATACACATTACATACTAATGATATGTATGTTTCACAGTATATAAATACGATTTCTTATTTCATCTATTCATTCCCATTTTTTACTGACTCTTAATCTTCATTGTTAATACTGTTTTTCAAATATCTCCTATTCCCTTAGCACCGTGGTCGGCAAACTGCGGCTCGCGAGCCACATGCAGCTCTTTGGCCCCTTGAGTGTGGCTCTTCCACAAAATACCACGGCCTAGGAAAGTCAATTTTGAAAAAGTGGCGTTAGCAGTTTAAGTTTAAAAAATTTGGCTCTCAAAAGAAATTTCAATCGTTGTACTGTTGTTATTTGGCTCTGTGGACTAATGAGTTTGCCAACTACTGCCTTAGCACATTCTGTGGCCCATTATGCTTTTATTTCTTCCATATTCATAGAATCCATGATTATTAAAATAATATTCTAATAAGCATTTTGAATTCACTCATATATTCTCTATTATTTTATATCATAATCTGCTTTTTCAATTATAAACACTGAATGCACCCTAGCCTCAATTAAATTTCAGACATAGTTGCAATCAGTTTGCCAAGCCTCAATAAAAATTTAAAGGTAATATGTTAATATTTTGCTCTACAAAATAACTCTCTCAAAACTCAAATGGGCTATAGGGCCAATTTGTAATCTCTAATTCATCTTTTCTAAACATCTGAAACCTTTTTGTGCTTCTCCCTGGATTTCATTTCCCATTTCAATCTCAAATGATTTCCTTTCAGCTGTTTTGTCCATTACAGAGCATCTCTGCATATTAATCCATTTCTTTCTCCCTTCTCTTCTCAAATCATAATTTTTCACTTGTTATTTCTTCTTTTGAATCTTCAATTGCTCCTTCTCCACCAAACCTTTTACCCTATTACACAGTATTTTAATTTTCTATATTCACTCCTGTCCTAGGACTACATTGTGTCAAACGCTGGACCAACCACACAAAAGCCACCAATGGCCCTATTTTCCCTTACCCTCCTATATAAGAACGGCAAATACGCCAAATTAATTTCACATCCTCCCTTGTAGTCATAAATAGCCACAGTACATGGTTATGTAGCTAGAAATGTAGCCAGAAAACCCTGGGGAGAGATTTCCTCATTATACAGAAAGGCAAAGTCTTGACAGGAGAAATAACTTCTCTCCCTCCGCCTCCCCCACTCTTTCTGCCTGGAGTGTAGTTGTTAAGTCTAGTGGTGCGGTAGCTGTGCTGCAATCGTAAGTCATCATCTTACAAAAAAGATGCTAAGAAAGGTGAAGTAGAAAAGCAGAAAACACCTGGGACCCTAATATATTTTTCAGCCACAAAACTCCCTGGATGCCTCTCTCCCCCGTTCCTGCTAATGGAATAATAAATAACCAATAAAAACAAAACACAAGAACAAAAATTATTGTAGGTATGTTTTTGTTACTTGCAAGCTACTATGATGTGAATGGGTATCTTTCTTTGATCTCTCCCTACTTCCACACCCAACTGACAAAAAATTAAAATGATAAGTGAACTATATGTGCTTACTATCTCTATTTTGTCAGCAATCATTCATTATGGCACCATGGTTACAAAACTGTTGGCCCTCAGGGCATGTTAATGCCAGGAGTTATTATGCTTTGCTCTAAAGGGTTTATATACATTTTAAATTACCAACACTTAAGCGTTAGAAAATCTTAGTTTGTTTGATGTCTGGGTTTATCAAAAGCAACAAAAAAAGGGCCAAGTAACATTGCATTAACCCCTACCTCCTGAAGCATCACAGCTGCAATTGGATAATGGCTGCTTTTGAAACTGAAGCAGATAATACAATAGAGAAGATTTACTTTCAACAATGGTGCTGGACATCCACATGCAAAAGAAAACGAATCTAGACACAGATCTTATACCGTTCACAAAAATTAATTCAACATGAATCATAGCTCTAAATGTGAAACACAAAAGTGTAAAACTGCCATCCACTAGGCAAGAGACCATACTCCTTTGTCTTCTTTTCCAAGTAGACAAATCTTGGTCTTTTCAGAACAAATTCCAAAAGTACTATTGTTTCAGAGACTCGGCTGATCCTCCTTTAAAAGGCCATTTATCTGCATTTTCTTTATGGCACTTGGTGTGTAAGTATTCATGTGTGTCCCAAAAGCTCCTTATGAGCAGGATTTATATGAAATGGACTTCTGGGTCTCCAACTGTGTGTCATAAATATTTGCTGATGAAAGCAACCTCATATACCTAATTTTATATACCTAGAATGAGATATTAAATGGTATAAAATATGAATAACAAAATATTTGCACTGCACTGATACGTTTCTTTCAATATTTGCTTGAATGTTAAGTCTTGTGGAGATACAAACGAGAAGAGACAAAGAGATACAAAATGTGTATTGAAATAGAATATTAAAAAAAGAGACTCACTTTTTGAAGTCAGAAAGGGGCAAATTAAATATTTATTGACTTTTCAATCTGAGTCCAAATAAAGGCGTACATGATTGAGCTACAAGTGCTGCGTGCTCCCAGGCAACCAAACTGCTTGGGCTGAAAATTAAATTAAGGAGCTCAAATCCTGCTATACCGCACAGAAAATGAAAATGAATAAGAGAGAAAGGGAGTGGTGTTGACTGACAGGTAAATACGCAACGTTATTGAGAAACTAAAATACACTCTAGTTAAGGGAACTAAGCTGTAAAACGATACCCTCTGACTGGACTGGCAACATTTGCACTGAAGAAACAGTAAGAACAACTGTCAAGAGCTTTGGGAGAGCTTTGGCAAAAAGCACCCGGTGTCTTACTTTGCATTAGAATTGTTTCATACTCAAACCCTTCAAACTCTTACATGCTGATACATTATAACTGTTTTGGGACAATAGTCTTAAAGGATTAAGATTTATAAAACAAGACTGTCCAAATGAGAGATAAAAGGAATATTTCTGTAGGAGCAAATTAAAAATTACATTAAAAATGGATATTTTTCTACTTAAAGATTTTCCTAAAATTACAATTTTTTTTGGCTGAAGAACATTAGGCTGACAAATATTGATGTCTAGAAAAGCTTTTACCAAATGATTATTTCAAAAATTTAAGATTCCAGTGTACACATATATGTACATATAAATGCCACACATATATATTATTATAATCTTTTAAAAATAGTATGCCTATAGGGACTGGCAGTCCTAGCTGGTTTGGCTCAGTGGACAGAGAATCAGCCTGTGGACTAAAAAGTTCTGGGTTCAATTCTGGTCAAGGGCACATGCCCAGGTTTCGGGCCTGATCCCCAGTAGGAGCCATGCAGAAGGCAACTGATCAATGATTCTCTCATCATTGATGTGTTTCTCTCCCCCCCCCCCGCCCCCCGTTCCTCTCTAAATCAATAAAAAAAAAATATTTTTTAAAAAGGACTGGCAAATAATCATTGTGATAAGTCAGTGATACGATAAGTGATTTTTAACATTTTTATGTATCTTGCATGAAAAATAAAATTTAAAATAAACCTTTTTTTACTTTATTTACTACTCATACAACTTCTCCCTGCCTTTACCATTTTTTGATAAACAAAACTCATTTTTTAATAATATATTTTTATTGATTTCAGATAGAGGTAAGGAGAGGGAGAGAAAGAGAGACATCACTGATGAGACAGAATCATTGACCCGCTGCCTCCTGCACACCTCCTACTGGGATCACGCCTACAACCCCGCCCCTAACCAGAAATCAAACCCTGACCTCCTGGTTCATAGGTCAATGCTCAACCACTGAACTACACCAGCTGGGTGAAGAACTGCTGGAAACCAAACATAGTCTCACTAATAGAACAATGTGGACAGGAAACCAGATGGCTGGTCAACCTTAATTGCTCTGAAAGGTCAGAGCTAATCACTCACTGTATAGTTGAAATATTGTTAGTTAAGCAGCCTCTACCTCTTTGTCTCATGTAAATTTCTGTTCTTGGAATTTCCTGCCTAAAGGTCATGGGTGTTTCCCATAGTCTTAATAAAAGGGATAGCAAGACCAAAAGAGGGGGTAGTCTTTCCACTAAAGGAAGGCTCCTGCCTGGCCTCCTAATATTCCCAAATTAATATTTTTATAGTCTCTCTTTTCATTTGCATGTGGCCTCCTCCAGAACCGGAACCCTGAACGGGAACCCTGAACCACGCGGGACGTGAAAGAGGCTCCCACACATAACAAAACCCATTTTATACATCCCTCCACATTCTGTTATTATCTGTAATCAGGTTTTTCAATATTATGAAAACTAAAAAATATAGTCAGGAAGGTCAGAAATCAAGCCCTGAATAATTTTCTTATTTACTATAAACTTACAAAATGAAAAGAAAATTATATTTAAGTGTTTTACATCTACAGACAACTTTAATAATAGGTGCTTTATTGGCCTGCTGGAACCCAGATTAGTCGATACATAAATACAGTTTGAGTTGAAAGCCTAAAATCTTGAAGTCTGTGTGTCTCAGCAGCTAACTCTGCTGGGTCTGCTCTGATTAACACCCAGAGCCCTTCATCCAATTTCTTGGGCAATTTGTATTGGTTATCTCTTATTATAGATAACTATGGAAATTTTATTGGACTGCTTCTCTTTCATTTTGATAAAAATGTTATCCCGCCCGCCAAGCCCATGTCCTCTCCTTTTCCTGCAAAGTTTCGTAGTATAAGTAGTACGATCAGATTTGTTTACTCTCTGTTAAGATTAGGAAACATTTGTAATTTCCCAAAGTCGACTTGATTGTAATAGTTGAGGTTTTTTCTGCAAAATGCATTGCATGGTAAAAGTTTACCTGCTGATAGGAACCAAGTTTCATAGAGTGAATTCCATAGTAAACTACGGCAGCCTGGCTATCTCCTCTTGTCTTCATTTTAAGAATATTTTCAGAAATAAGAAGGGCATTACCTATATAGTTTCGTTCTTTACATTTCAAATTTTAATACGAAAGGTTATTTTTTTCTTTCATACAATGATTTCTACTTTCTGAATTCACAGAGAGTTGACAGGAAATGAGGAGAGCCTATAAAGTCACAGTGCAATGCATCATGTCCTCTCTCTGGATGGCTCATCCTGTTCGTGTTTGCTGCTTCCTCTTCCTTGCCCACCCACTACTTTGGGGCAGTTCCTGGTGTTATCCAGTGACTCTCCCTAATTTCACTCTTGTTTACTGGTGGTCTACCGTTTTATAACTTTAGCTAAGTACCCTCAGACCCCTTCAACTCCGTATGTCTAAAAAGTGAGCCACTAGTTCTAGTAAAACACTCTTCACTGTGCATTTCCTACATTCAACACAGCCACCCAGACCAGGACCCTTGGAATGATCTACCCTCTCCTTTTGTTCACTCTTGCCATCTTTTTTCTTTTTCTTTTTTTTTTAATATATTTTATTGATTTTTTCAGAGAGGAAGGGAGAGGGATAGAAAGTCAGAAACATCGATGAGAGAGAGACATCTATCAGCCGCCTCCTGCACACCCCACACTGGAGATGTGCCCGCAAGCAAGGTACATGCCCCTGACCAGAATCGAACCCGGGACCTTGCAGTCCGCAGGCCGACGCTCCATCCATTGAGCCAAACCAGTCTCAGCTTGCCATCTTATCTATCATTGCTTTTCACTCACTTCACATCACTCTATTACTTCTCCATCATTATTGCTTGGCTACCCTTTTTCCTACCCTTCCTGGCTTGGATCATTCTGACTCATACCTGATCATTCTGCTGGTAATGTAAAAGCTTTTCAATTTCACAACAGAGCTTTTTCACCGTCAGCAGCGATCCGCCTGCCCTGCAGCATAAATCTGAATGTCATTTTCCTGCTGAGAAGTTCTTGATGGCTGCTCACTGCAAACTACTCTTCATGGTATATGAGTCCTTAATAATCTGACTCCTAACTCCAAGCTCTATCATCCTGAATTTATGACCATCTCTGTTCTCCCCCGATTCTATCCTGTAGCAAGGCTTATCGTGGTAACAATATACTAAAAGATTCACCAGCAAAGCCATGTATTCAAATACAAGTCCCAGGGGGTAGCTCATCTGAACAGATTAGCTAGGTTATTTGTCTGGCCCATGGAGTAAATGCAGTATCTCCCAACACTATCCAGTGAGGAATCTATAATTCCAATAAGAAATCCTGAAAGCTTTTAGAGAGTAGAAATGGGTAGGCAGCTTAAACATAACAAAAGAAATTTAACAAATTTTAAAATTTCCACTATACTCAAGGCTAGCAAACATTTTCTGTAAAGGACCAGATAATAAATAGTTGAGTGGGTTGTTTTTTTGGTCTACACAGTCTTTGTAATGTCTATTCACCTCTCTATTGTGGCCCAGATATAATCAGAGATAATGGGTAAAAAACTGGTTGTGGTTAAGATTTGTCCTGGGGAGTTGTATCGTGATTTTATCATAGCATCGTGATTTCAAAGTAAGATACCCATGGATCAAATTAAGATTTTGTTGTGTGTTTGATGTTATCGTTGGAAACAGGAAAAAGATTACATAACTCCGTTTGGTATCTCCAAATGAAGAAAAGAATTACACAGTCTCTGTGAAACAGAAAAGGGCAACCACTGGAAAATATAAGCTAAGATGATGAGAAGGGGAGACAATAAGAAGGAGTAGCTCTAACTGGTTTGGCTCAGTGGGTAAGGCGTCAGCCTGTGGACTGAAAGATCCCAAGTTGAACTCTGGTCAAGGGTATGTACCTTGGTTGCGGGTACATCCCCAGTAGGAGGTGTACAGGAGGCAGCAGATTAATGTTTCTCTCTCATTGATTTTTGTAACTCTCTATCCTTCTCCCTTTCTCTCTCTGAAAAATCAATAAAATGTTTTTTTTAAATACATTTAAGAAGGAATAAAAAAAGATTAAGGAAGTAAGAAGTGTTTCAAGACATCAAAAATTAATGGCTGAATTAATACTTACTTTATAAACAAGATAGAACATAATTAACAATGAAAAACCAATGGCCATAAGAGAAAAACTTGCATATAATTCTTCTAATATGTAAGATAAAAACATAAAGCCATGACAAAGAGAGCTATGGCATACACAAACTATAACGTGAACTTGAAAAAATTCTGCCTTTGAGGAATAAATTCATAGAAATTAAATTTAGACTTACAAAATAAACAAAAATTGAAGAACCGAGAAATCACAATAATACAAGATCCAGTATTTTTTCTTCTAGAAATCTAAGCTAAGGAAATATATTAAAGTGAAATAATTCTGAATATAACTTGTTTTAATATAAAACATGCAAAAACAAATATTAAAAGTAACAAGATGATCAAAACCGGATATTATATAGTCATTAAATAAGATAACGATGCTTTTCAAAAGTTATGTGGAAATGCTACATATACTTTTCAAATTTAAAAAGTCAGACATAAAAATTTATAAACAGCCCATTCAAACTACCTATATATATAAAAGCCTAATATGCAAATTGCCCCCATGGGAGTTCCTCTGGGAGACTGATTGCTTGCTATGATGTGTGCTGACCACCAGGGGGCAGCAGGGAATGAAGGAAGGCACTGGCCAGTAGCTGGCAGCTGGCAGCCAGGGAAGAGGAACCCCAGCCAACAGCCGGCAGCCGGGAAAAGGAGGCCCAGGCCGGCAGCCAGAAGGAAGGCCCTGGCCAGCAGCCGAAGGCATTGATCAACCCTGATCACCAGCCAGGCCCAGAGACCCTACTCATGCGTGAATTTTGTGTCCTGGGCCTCTAGTTTTTTTAAATAACTAGCATAACTGAATAAGAAAAAAATGAAAAGATTCATGTTTAATTTTAACCATGTCTTGGACTTCTAGTATTCAATTTTTTTCTGCTTCCATATGTAATCCTTTATTCAAATTTCTTTAAGGACAAGAGCAGAAATAAGTGAAAATGAAATAGGTAAATGTATTGTCAATCTGTTGATCATATAATAAAATATAAAATGATAAAAAAAATTTTTGGAGAATTTTGAAAGAACAGAATGAATTTTAGGTCCCACTTTCAACACCTGATAGGAGAATAGGATAAAATAGGAATTTTCAAGAGCATAAAGATTTCCTTGTTATATTTTTAGTTAACTGTGTTATAATGTATTTCATTTACATTAAAATCAGTAAAATTCAGTGGGTAAAAGAGAAGTTCATGAGGTCAAAATACATAGGCATACTTTCTACTTTTTAAAAAATATATAAAAATCAAGGTCGTATTATACAGATGCATAACAATTTTACTCAGAACCTGAAAAAAATTATAGCCAGTACTTCAGAGCTCATAGAGTACAGTGTTTCCCTGCATAATTTAATTGAGAATTTCTTATTAAGCCAAATTTATAGCTCCCTCTTGGCCTAGAATCATATCCATATCAAACTTCTGCTCAGGAATTAAAGATCATTAGTGGTGTCTTTCAGAACAGATATAAAGGAAAATGGAAATCTCTTCTACAATCCACTCCCTTCTCTGCCAACTCAATGCACTTCTTTTGTATCAGGGAACATGATATATGGATTTAATTCAGGTCAATCTTTTTCTAATTCGTGGTATAAAGGGAAAAGCAGCATTGCT
Source organism: Lasiurus borealis (assembly GCA_004026805.1). NCBI lineage: Eukaryota > Metazoa > Chordata > Mammalia > Chiroptera > Vespertilionidae > Lasiurus > Lasiurus borealis. The sequence goes on along the minus strand of PVJN01007541.1, from coordinate 34,479 downwards.
GAGGGGTCTGTAGCTGTATTTAAGCTTGCTTAATTTTCCTGAGAGCTTTGTATCATTGCCTAAGACCTACGAATCAATAATAAGGGGCTCGTGTTCAGAAAGTCACTAGGAACATAAGTGTTTTTGCCAGTGAAATATTTCTCAACACCTCTCCCACATTTTAAAAAGCATTTCTTTTCAATTATGTACAAATTTCAATTTATGCAATACATTGTACAAATGCATTTTTATTTCAGGAAAAAATTTTTAAAGTATATCCAAATTGAAATACCTCCCTAAATTAATCTCATAATTTATGTTAAACCTGAATTTTATATGTTTTATTGGATTTATTTGGTTGACACTGGTTAATTAAATTATATAGGTTTCAGAAATTTAAAAAATAAAATAAAATCATATAGGTTTCAAGTATAGAAGTCTACAATACAACATGTGCATATCGTGTTCAGTATTTACCACTCTGGGTCAAGTTTTCTCCCTCATGGAAAGTAAGTCTCCAGGAATTAAAACACTCATTATGCAAAACATTGACCTTTTGGAACTATACAGTTCATCTTCCCAAAGAAATGGTTAAAAGAAAATCTATTAGGACTTATAAATAGGAGACTTCAATTTTAGTCCACGGAGTTCAGACATGGTTGCTGGTTGTTGTTCAGAACCTCAGAGTCAACCAGCGGGAAAGGCTGATGGGACCTGGGTGGCGAGCAGAGAGCTGCTGCAGAGGTGTTGAGTATGCAGCTAAGAGAATGCAGATGCCAGCCCCGAAGGACCCTCTTTTTGGCTGTGTATTTGTGTCTTAAACTTTCTATTTTTCCCCTGCAATCGCCTTGGAACTTTACGTCTCTCCTCTGCTGGTATCTAAGAGCTCTGAAATAATGCCTCACCTGCACAAAATATTCAATGCAGCATGATTATTTTTATAGACTGAAATCAGCTCATCTTTCCTCCCTCTTCCCCTTGGCCTCTCTCTTTCTCTTTCTTACTCTTGCTCTCTTTCTCACTCCCTTACGTACTCTCTTCCTTCCAGGGGCTTTTAAATTTGTTTTAAGGTTTTATGTTGATATGACATAGACCCAAGTGACTACTATGAGCTGCCTTTGTACTAGGAAGAATTTTGGTAAAAATCACTTTCCCTAGGTGTATCTTTTGCATTTTTCCTAAGGAAAATTTAAAGAGTCTGCTACACCTTCAGGCCTTCTAAATTACATGCAATAACTGGTGGTAGCCATACGGGTAGATGCCACATGACACAAGCCTGATACTATGAACTGTGTGGAAGTGAGTTTGGAAAAGACCTAAACAGTTTCTTATTTGCATAAATATTTCAAACTGGCATTAATTACTGGTTAGGATAACAGCCCAAAGTAAGTATTTAAGACACAGGTATTCCCATCTACTACTTATTTTGTGTATCAAGAGAGACTGTAATTATTTACTGTATTTTGAATCAAGCAAAAGTCTGCTTCCTTTCATGTATAGATGATATGAAACAATAAAAGAAAATCATAAGCAAGTTACTGATTTTATAATCCATTTCACTTGAATATTTATATAACTGTAAACCTAATTGGAATAACATTAAATATTGCAATTTTTAGCCCCAGTCAAAGGCGAACTTATTTTGAATAAACTATTTAAATGTAATCTGAATTATTTACAGCATTAACTTATTACTGTAAATTAATACAGTATGCTTTTTATTTATCAAGAAAAAATTTAAAACGCCTAAGGATAAGTCTGAGCCATTTACTCCCTGTAATAAAATCATCTAACACAAGTTTTTTAAGTCAATGGATATTTTGCTACAATTAGAGTACATAAGCCGGAATTCATTTCTTTGGCTTTGTGAAAAAATAAAAAATAAAAAGGGGGGGCGGGCACCTAGCCTTTGAATTCTGAAGCATTTTGGTAAAAACCATGTTCCCTAGGTGTATCTTGTGCATTTCGGAGCTAACCTTTTTCCCCAGTTCACAACTAGGATCAATAATTCTAAATTAAGTGATGCCAAAATGAATGATAACCAATAAGTCAAACACTGTCAGAGCACTGCTGATATCCACCCCATGCCTATTGTCTACATGCCACCCACTGTTTTTCACTTCCAAGTACCCCAGAGGGCCCCTTACTGCTCCCCACTCTTCTATCCACACACCTTCTCCCTGCTGAGGTGTTGCGATGATGCTAAATTGGGCATCTCCAGGCCCAGCTCCATCCTTTTCAGGATAGTTTAGAAAAAGACAGAAATAAATAAATAAATAAATAAATAAATAAATAAATAAATTAAATAAACCAAACAACCACCAATATATGTTTTTTTTTCATTTGTTGTGTGTGTGTGTGTGTGTGTGTGTGCGTGTGTGTGTGTGTATATATATATATATATATATATATATATATACACACATTTATAATCACATTTATAAGTTGAAACTTAAAATTAATAATATTGAGATAGAAGACTTGAGCTTTTTCATACTGGCAAAAGTTTTTAAACCTTTATGCCAAATTTTGGTCATGTGGAATGTGCACCTTTATTCCCTTCTAGTAGGTATAAAAATTTAACAGTCTGTGTCAAGCATATTAAAAATGTTCACCCCTTAAAATGAATAAGGGCATCATTAAAAAAACACTTAGAAATGTGCCAAAAGATATAGGACTTACAACACAGTTCACAGCATCTTTCCAAAAATAAAGAAACAACCTGAATGGTATATAGATTGCTATATAATAAAAGCCTAAGCGACCATTACTGCAGAACAACCAGAACAACCGGTCACTATGGTGTGCACTGACCACTAGTGGGCAGACTCTCAATGCAGGAGCTGTCCCTGGTGGTCAGTGCGCTCCCACAGGGGGAGCACTGCCAGTCACTATGATGTGCACTGACCACTAGTGGGCAGACTCTCAATGCAGGAGCTGCCCCTGGTGGTCAGTGCGCTCCCGCAGGGGGAGCACTGCTCAGCCAGAAGCTGGGCTCACGGCTGGCGAGCACAGTGGGGGTTGCGGGAGCCTCTCCTGCCTCTGTGGCAGCGCTAAGGAGCAGCAAGCCGACTAGTAAGGAGCAGCGAACTGGTGGGCGGTAAGGAGCGAGGGGTCCCAGACTGCGAGGGGGGGCAAGCCAGGCTGAGGGAACCAACTCCACCCCTGCTAGTGCACAAACTTCGTGCACCAGCCTCTCGTATTACATAATAGAGAATATACTCCCTTAAAAGGTATCAAAATTTTAAAGAATATTTAAGAAAATTATCATGAGTGTTACAAAGCAAAATAACGTGATATAAAATTATGTAATCTAAAATATGGTTCAGTAGTGTCTTCATTATCCACCATGTACTGACATTTAGTATGTCATAGATGCTGAGGGACAAAGATGACTAAGATAGCCCCTGCCTGAAGGAGTTCACATTCAGAATCACCAAAGTGATTAAAAAAAAAAAAATTAAGAAAAGAAAAGAAAATACAGGTATTTTTGTGGAGGCACATATCATACACATATGGGTGCCAAAAAAAAAATCAAGTATTGTCATTAAAGTGGTACCACAAATCAAGAAGGAAGATCACACAAGAGGAAGTGGTATTTGAGCTGAGTCTTGACAAAGGGCAATTTTGAAATCTGTAACCTTCCACTCTTAGAGTGACTGCTGTCTCTAGCTTGGACACCAGAAACGTCAAAGAAGGCACTACATTTTACCACCCACACTCTCCCTCCCTTCCTGCAGTTGCCTGTTAGTGTAAGAAAACCATAGTCCACTTTTTAGATTTTCACAGCCTTGTGAGTGCATCAAATTATATTGTATGTGAAGAGGAGCAATAACAATTAACTGTGCTAAATATTACAGTAAGCATTATTATATTATCAAGTAAGACCGGGCTAAGACATGTTTTAAACTTCAATAAATTATTACTTGCTTAATTCCTGGGTCTAAGTGAGATGCTAACAGCACATTTCTCACAGGCAGACCTTAATTGGTTTTCCCACTAAAGCCCCAAAATGGGTCTCACAAGTATCAAAGCATAAATGGTAACTACAGCTGCAGGTTGTATCCAATATCCAATTTTAGTGGGTTGGCATTTCTGGGCTCACCTTGAATGAAGTTCGGGCTTCTGAAACGAAGGGCTTGACAAGGAAGTTGAAGTTGGTTAAATAATATGAAACTAAAGAACTTGGAAAAGGAATCAACCAGGAATAAAGTCAGAAGGTGGAAGCGGAGCAGACAATCCCAGGGGAGCGTTACACGAAGCTGAAACCGGGAAGTGGAAACCAGGTAGAAAGCTGGGGCTGCTTCCTGAAGCTTAGGAAGGAGAACAAGCGGTAAACTGACAGGTCAGGGAGTTGCTGCAGGGTTCAGAGGTGCTGACAGAGCTCTTCCGCATAGAAAAGCCATTAGATGGCTAATTCACACCTTGGTGTCTTTACCATGTGCATCCTGTCATCCCTCTCATCTCCCGGACTCTTCCTCACGCTTTCAAGCCTAGCACAGCTGTCAACGCCTCTGGCAGGCCTTTCCTGGTCCTTGCCCTTTCCCAGCCGGGATGAATTGATCACCCCCTCTTCTGTGTCCTTCCAGCACTTCACACGTGCCTCTCCCACAGCCCCAATTACACTGATTTATGGCTATCGATCTTCAGCTCCTTCAAAGGTAGGAGCTTGGCAGTGACCAGGGGACCAGACCCAGGTGCGTGTATTTCCCCACAGCAGAGGATCTGGCCCAGGGGTCAGGAAAGGGTGGGGGCAGTAAATAAAGAGGCTCACAGGGCACCACCCCTTCTGCTGGCAGCACTCACCTGTTGGTAATGTATTAAAACAGGGAAGAGTGCAGAACAGCTTTGCTTAAGAAATAAAATATCAAACACTTTGTCTTCATCTCAAGTTTATCTTTCCATTCTAGATGCATTAATGTTATGCAAAAAGATAAACACTACACACACTTACAGGTAGGCAAAAATCATTGAAGATATTAGCATTGCCTTAGAATGGTTTCATTCCAACTCTCAAAGGTATGGATGTGAGTAGAATGATATGGGTCTCTACATCCCTGGCGGTAGAGAATCGTTCAGAAAAAAATACTGATACTTTCAAATATGCTCCGAAACTACACAATCCAATGAGAAAAACGAAAAGATTCCTCCAACGTGGCTTAATTAATCATGCTACCAACCAGAAATCTCCTGCAGAACTTCCTCACAGTTCTATTACAGCAGTCAATTTTTGTTCATAATGAAGATTCTGGTGCACTTCAGCCTTCTGAAGGCATTTACTCCTCACGATAAGCTACATATTAAATTATGTGCAGTATGATGTTAGTGTTAAGTACCTCTTATTGGTTTATAATATTTTAAAACTTGGTGATTTGTGTGTAATGTCTCTTCTGTCCATTAAGCAGACTTTGATTAAGATACCAGATTTCCTGTGTGCAATGGCCAAGAGAATTATCAGCTGCACGCGCGCGCGCGCACACACACACACACACGCACACACGCACACATATGAACTGTACAAACGTTTTGTAAAGATCTTCAAATGGAAAGAATACTCCAACTTTTCCTCTGAAGTAAAATGCTATCTGGGGTAAAATTGTAATATATACTTAAAGAGTAAAATAGTTCTAGAATGTGCTCATGACGTATTTAGGGGTGGCTAGTCAAGAGGAACTTTTGATTTTGTTCCAATATTTAGAAAGAGACGAGCATAATTTAGAATCCCATCACACTGTTGGGAAGAGAAACCTACCGCATAAATCCCCGAATGCTGACAATCCTAATGATCATCTCTTTCATCATATGTCCTAAAGATGTGCAGAATCTTGAGAAAAGTCATTTTTAAAGTACAAGAGGCAGAATGAGAATGTTTCCAAAGCCTATTTACTGTAGTATTGGCAAGGGATTTCATTTGAATAAATTTACACTCGTTCTTTCACTTTCAGTAATAAATTCTAGCCCATTTCACAGCTGTATCACATAGAGCAGTAGTCTACACTGAACATGCTGGCTGCCTGTAAACAAGCTTTTCATTTTGTCTCTTTCAGGGAAGAAAAGAAAATGAAAACTACAGCTGGAATGCACGTCTCCCTGTGCAGCACACTGCAAAACTTAGCATTTCTATTGTCGATCATATCCCTACTCGTGAACGTTTAGCAGTTTAGATATTTGGAAAATGATTCCCTGAAATTACAGGTAGAAGGCTTATTGTACCCAAACACAACACAGATGTTCAGACACTGAGGGTAAGAGAGAAAGAAAAGAAAGAGCTTAGCAGGAAAGAGAATTTTCATGAGAGAGTGAATGAAACTTGAGCCTACATCAGACAGGTGAAGGAGATTATTACAAGTAAGAGTGTGTTCGTGGGGGGAGGTAGGATGCCATGGGAGGGAGAGAGAGAAGCTCTGTAGGGTATTTGGGAAATGTAAAGTGGGATTTCGGATGTTTGTTGTATGGGGCTCAGTATAAATTCCTGTGTAAACTGTCAAGAAAATCCAGGTTAAATCTTCATTACATTGTTTTAAAAAAGTGGTAACATCAATATATTGAAATTAAATACTGAGTTATGACTAGAAGCGCACTTTATAATTTTCTATGTTAAGATTCATTGCATCACAAAAAAAACAATACATGAGACTGTTTCTATTTATTATAGGGCATTAACTGTTTAAATATGTTATTATTCTATGTAATAAATTAAAGTTAGCTCTGAAAATAAATGTTAAAATCTCAAGAACACTGACATGCTCAGTTAAGATACTGAGTAGTTTAAACAAAAATCTGTTACCATTTCCCATATTTCCCTATGCTTGTCTAAAAGTATTAAACCTAAATTTCTGTTATTGCCTATTATTTATACCATATGATGCTCATTTTAATATTTTGAGCTTAACCTTCACACAAATAAAGATTATTTCCTCTAGAAAGCCAAAACCGGTTTGGCTCAGTGGATAGGTCCCAGGTTTGATTCCGGTCAAAGGCATGTGCCTTGGTTGCGGGCACATCCCCAGTGGGGGTTGTGAGGGAGGTGGCTGATTGATGTCTCTCTCTCATCGATGTTTCTAACTCTCTATCCCTCTCCCTTCCTCTCTGTAAAAAATCAATAAAATACATTTAAAAAAATACTAGAAGTATGTTCCCAAGTGCTTTGTATAAAATTATTATTTTTGTGTATGCTGTAGCAAAAAAGGAACCCCAAAACATTGCCCTGTTGTCTTATAGTAAAAGTGTGGCTTAGGTCAAATCAACTGACCTCAAGTGCCCAGATTTACTCTTCCATTAGAGGAGAGCACTCCTTCCCGCCCTAAGTGAATGAGGAAATTGCGAGAACCTAGTAAAATGAGAACATGTGTGCTCGGGGAACTGAGAGTACCAAGAGAACTCTAGCAGGTACTGTTGGTATAGTCACTAAGCTGTAAAAACCAAATGGCAACTTCTAAAATGCACTGTCATTTAAAATTTTTCATTAGTTTCACTTAGATTTCTCTGTGCATTTTATTTTAATTTAACTCTTTTTAAATATATTTTAATTTTTTACAGAGAGGAAAGGAGAGTGATAGAAAGCTGGAAACATCTATGAAAGAGAAACATCGATCAGCTGCCTCCTGCACGCTTCCTACTGGAGATGTACCCACAATCAAGGTACATGCTCTTGACTGGAATCGAACCTGGGACATTTCAGTCTGCAGGTTGACGCTCTATCCACTGAGCCAAACCGGTTTTGGCTTAAATTTATCTTTATTGTTGAAGGTATTACAGATGTCTCCTTTTTTTCCCCATTGAGCCCTTCTAGCCTACACTCGCACCCTGAACCCCGGTCTTCACCACCCTGTTGTGTGTGTCCAGGGGTTATGCATGTATACATACTAGTACAAGTTCTTTGGATGATATCTTCCTAACCACCCCACCCACCTTCCCTTTGAGATTCAACAGTCTGCGTTTTAAATACGTGTCATTAAGTCATCCCGCCTTGGTTTAAGTCATGACAGTCTAACTCATGCCACCTACATTCTTTTTCTTTATGAAAGCCTTCTCTATATGACCTGATGAAAAACCCAAAAGGAGTTTCTTCTAGGCATCCTATCAAGTGTACTCATGGTTACTTCAGATTTTCCTCCTAAATGTACTTTTATTCTTATTTTTATTTATTAATGTACTTTTATTTAGGTCCCCTCAAGCACTTTCCTAATTTTCCACTACTTATTTTCTAATTATACAATGATATCTTTATTGGATCTTTAATGTATTTTCTCAAATGACAGCTATACCACTGAAGTTCCTAGAAAACATAATCTCAAATAGTCTGGCAGTTCCTTAAGATTCCTTAAAATCCGGGCATTTCCTTAAGATTAAATATAGTTACCATAAGACCTAGCAAAGAGAAATTAAAATATCTAAAAATTTATATGCAAATGTTCATAAGAGAATTATAGCCAAAAGTGTTCATCAACCGACGAGTGGACAAATAAAATGTGGCCTAATACAATGGAATATTATTCAGCAGTAAAAAGAAATGGGGTACCGATACATGCTACCACATGGATGAACCCTGACTAAGTAAAAGACTCCATTCATGAAAGACCGCATACAGCCTGATCCTTCTCTATGAAATGTCCAGAATAGGCCTATCTCTCGATTAGTATTTACCTCGTACTGAACCGACATGGAGGAAGGGGGTGATAGCTGAAGGCTATAGGGTTTCTTTCTGAAGCAATCAAACTGTTCTAAAATTGACTGTGATCCCCTGACACATGTAGTCATTCTCTAAATATCTTTTCTGCCCCCTATCTATTTAAGCTTCAGATTTATCAATACCTGATACGATGGCCAGTCTAAAATTGACTGTGACACACGATTGTGTGGCTACGCTAAAAGCCATCGAACTTTACTCTTTAAACAGGTGAACTGCATGGAATCTAAATTTATATCCGAAAAGCAGTTAAACACCGGGTCTGTGACAGCAATCCCAATATTCTGCCTATGGCCAACAAAGCAGATTCATCATATATATATATATGTATATATATATATATATATATATACACACACATATGTGTGTGTGTGTGTGTGTGTGTGTGTGTGTGTGTGTGTATAAATAAAATGATACGGTACAATAACCTCTTCTTCCCCCAATGTTTACATGTTCATTAAGTAATCAAATTAACGTAGCCTCTCGATGATTCTCTCAAGAGAGAGAATAACTTTGAGGAGAATTAACTTGAAAGCTCTGAAACTTTCATTTACTCTTTAAACAAGTGAACTGCATGGAATCTAAATTATATCCGAAAAGCAGTTAAACACTGGGTCTGGGACAGCAATCCAAATATTCTGCCTATGGCCAACAAAGCAGATTCATCATATATATATATATATATATATATATATATGTGTGTGTGTGTGTGTGTGTGTGTGTGTGTGTGTGTATACATATATATACACACACACACACACACACACACACACATATATATATATATATATATAATGACATGATACAATAACCTCTTCTTCCCCCAATGTTCACATGTTCATTAAGTAATCAAATTAACGTAGCCTTTCGATGATTCTCTCAAGAGAGAGAAACTTTCATTATCCCCTGGAACGTGACGGTGTTCGCGGGGAGGCAGCACTTGATCGACCAAGGTTGAAAGACCACCTTGTCTGCTCCACAATATTTATTCTCTTCGGGTGGCATTTTCCCAGCTGAAAGCAGTTCAAAGCCAGCCGTCTTATAAAACAAGTCGAGGGAACTGAAGAAGTTACACTAAATCTTGCCGTAAACGACAGGAAGAGAAATTTCTCTCCGCAGCAGTCAAAGCTTTCCTGGTGAATTATTGGATTCCATAAATCCCAATCCATTTTGAAAAAACCCTCCCATTAGAGGTGTGGAGTCACCGCTCGCTGCAAGCTGTCAGAGGCCGCTGTGTAACGGGATGATTGGGCCCTATGATCTCCGCTGCCTTCCTGTGATTACACACTCCAGCTCAAGGCCACGGTCGCCTCGCGCCTGCCAGCTCCTTCCCTTCCACAGGGCCCCTGGGCTAATGAGAACTAATGGAGCACAGCGTGTAGAGAAGTGGAGGGAATTGTTGTTGGCTGACAATAGGGCTGTTCGGGCACTTTAATTTGGTTTTGGTGTTCTGGATATCATACTATAGTCATTCTCTGAAACTCAAAAAAAAAAGTATCTTCTAAATATCTTTTCTGCCCCTCTCTACTTACGCTTCAGATTTATAAATGCCTGATATGATGGCCAAAGGCAAAGGTTGTAAACTAGTAAGTACCCCCTAATCTAATGTGGGCTCCCCAGATGAGGATGGCAAATAGTCAGTCCCCACAGCTCGGTAAAAGAGTGGTGTTGACTCTTTCATTAGCCAAGTCTACACGGACAAGTTGGTACAACCAGCTTTTCCACCGTGCCTGGTCCACATCCCTTTTATATCTTTGTCACCAACCCCACCGGAGAAACAGCACACACAGGTTTCAACACTGTCTGATTAAAATTATAAAGTATTAAATCACTCATAGATAAAAGCCAGACAGGATGCTCCACTATTGAAATAACTGTTTGATTAGCATTACCTGCAGATAGCATCCTCTCAGAGTTGGTAAGATGAAATACAATAGTTCATTTATGCAATTAATCTTCTGAAACTCATAAATTCACATAGGACTTAACATTTGCAATTCTATTATTTTATTCTTGGTAATACTGTTATCAGTACAATTAGACTTGGCTCCTGGATTCCAGGAGTTAAACAGCAAACTAAGACCAGGCTCCTGATTATGGTTGATTCTGTGTAGTCCTCACACGCCCTTCTTCACACCCCACCTCATTCCCGGCTTTTTATGCCTCAGAACTTGCTGTTCCTGGACAGGAGCGCCATTTCATTTCTTCCCAATTGCTCCTCTGTCTGGAATTTTGGAATTCTCCCATTGTCTATTTTGCAAATTATTTATTTTTCAAACATGTGTTACATAAAGTCTTTTTTTCCCTGTGTCCTTCTGCAAGATAATCACTCTTCTATTTTATATATACGTGTGTGTGTGTGTGTGTGTGTGTGTGTGTGTGTGTGGTGTGGTGTGTGTGTGTTTTACAGAAAGTTTGCTAGACAAGAATTACTTATTTATTATTTATGCCAAAACTGGTTTGGCTCAGTGGATAGAGCATCGGTCTGCAGACTGAAAGGTCCAGGTTCGATTCCAGTCAAGGGCATGTACCTTGGATGTGGGCACATCCCCAGTAGGGGGTGTGTAAGAGGCAGCTGATCAATGTCTCTCTTTCATCAATGTTTCTAACTCTCTATCCCTCTCGGTAAAAAATCAATAAAATATATTTTTAAAATTACTTATTTACACAATAGGGGACTTGGGAGGGATGGGTCCACGTAATATTCGTGTTTGCTCCAAGCACAGAATTTGGCATAAAATAGGCACTAAGTGTCTGCAAGTTTTATTTAATCAGATCTGATCCACACAAGCTGATGAAGAAAAAGGTTATCTAATTCTAACTATGGCTGGAGTCCCTGAAGTTGTGCAATGCAATGGCTCTAAATGAACTTTATTTTTGTAGGAAAAGTATATACATTATTATACACACACACACATTAAAAAATAATAGCTAATACATATTATTCCACCAGGTCTGTTACCAGTCCTGCCTTAAGGATATCATAATCAATGTAAAATGCTTATAAGTAATAGTTCATACAAATGATGATCATTGATATGCAGCAGGCAGATGCTCTTAGAAAAAGTTACTTCTTAGACATTTGTGCCAACACTGCAGCTTAAAGACATTGCTCAGGCACCAGAATGACAAACACAGGAAGATGGTTCGACATAAAAGGATCGTAAAATAAAAGCTATGTTAGCAGAGGTCAAGCAAGGGCTTGTACAGTAAGATCTTTTACATGAGCAGGTTCCTGATGAACATAAGGTTGGTACAAAGTTTTCCAAAATAGAATTTCACAAAAATTCTTGTATAATTAAGATTTTACTGAAAAGTATTCAATTTTTAAAGTCACCACTATAGCCCAAGACAGTTTGGCTCAGTGGATAGCAGATCAGCCTACAGAATGGAAGGTCCCTGGTTTAATTCTGGTCAAGGGCATATGCCCAGGTTGTGGGTTCAATTCCTGGTAGGGGGTGTGCAGGAGGCAGCTGATCAATGATTCTCTCTCACCATTGCTTTTCTCTCTCCCTTTCTCTCTGAAATCAATAAAAATATATTTAAAAATAATAATAAATATACATGTAGGTATATATACATATTTATACACACAGGGGGAGAAAGGGAGATGGGTAGGGGAGGAGGGAGAGGGAGAGCTCCTTTAAGGAGAGGAAAGGACTTCAGGAGAGGTCATTGTAGACTTCCTATACCCTTTCATTCAAAGGGTCACAGACCACAAAAGTCTTGCCAAGAATATTCTTAAGTGTTTCCACACAAAGGAATTTGGAATGCACAGTCCCATTTAAAAAGTCACACCTCCAGTATTTCCTGTATGGCAAAGATATGCATGATTACACGTAAAAAAAAATAATACACTAAGGCAGACTATCTCTGTGCTTTAAAACTACACTTTGAATAACTCTGATAACAGCAACGCTGAGGGCTGTGCAACTGTATACTTAGAGCAGGTAGAGGAAGAGAAGTTTGAGATACATACACAGCTTTAAAAAAAGGAACCAAAAAGAAGGACAGAGTGCAGACAGATGCAGGAGACAAACTCTGCCCCAGGGAGGAGGCACTTACAGCTCATACCAGGATCACAATAGTGAGAGGTAACACTGAGCACTGACATACTGACATGTGCCAGCCTCCATCTAAGTGGCCTCTGTGTTTACCTCAAGTTTCTGTAAAATAACCTGGAGAGGCAGACCCTATACTGTACCTCCGGTATGGTTGAGGAATAAGAGACACGGGGAAATTACAGATCTTACTCTTAATAAATTAAAAAATTAGGTCAATATTCATGTCTGGCTGAAAACCTTACTCTTAAACATTTAATTTTATTTATTACACACATGCAAATGTGCACAAAATCATATTTATCTAACTAGTTAGTAATCAGTGCTTCTTTGCTTGTGGGACATGAGTTCAATTCTTTACAACTAATTACTTTCATTGTCAAGGAGAAGTACCTGAGTACAATAAACCCCTTTGCCACTTACAGTTGCACTCTGATTTTAGTAGAGAAAACAAAAATAACGTTTAATTAGTGCAGCCCAAACAGGCACTATCTGTGTCCTGACGCCATTCTTTAAGAGACATATTACTACTTGTAAACACATCCACCTATGACACGCAGAATGTCCTGTTATTGCTTCTGCTATTATAATCCAAGGGATAACTATTAATCCAGAATATGTGCACAATTGGAAAGCCCTGCATTGGCCATATATCATAAGTTAAGTTATTCCAATTACATAGTCAATGCCTGTGCCTCATATATTCGCTTGGGAAAATTAATTTTCCATCAAGCGTTCTCTATACTTCTAGGTTAGCTATTCAATACTGTCTTGTATGTCTACCCCTATGTACACACACAGACTACTTCTGAGTCACTATTCTACCACCACCATTCTGTGTGTGCTCAACACTTCGTGTCCATGGGAAGCTTTGTGGGAGCAATCTAAATAGCAGGATAGTTCCCAGGACAGCTTACCAGGGCTTAAGGACAGTGGACTTCCACGGCTTCCCAAAGTTCAGGGGGGTATTGTACGTACTTCAACCTTATACCAGCCTATAGCTTCCCCATGCAGGAGCAAGGAGTGCATATACAACTATATGATTTTTAAACCAGACCATCGTCAGCTAGCAACATGGCACATGTGCTGTACACTTGAACATCTCACAAGTTTGCAAGCTCAAATTAACCTTTAATATAGCAGACCATTTTCTTACCTTTCAAGGGATTGTTCATCACTCCCAAACTCTATCACAAAGTGTTCCCCTAAAGAGGAAACAAACTAGACAAGTTTAGGCCCAATTCTATTTTTTCTTTACTTAACTTCCATGTGTGCCTTCTCTTTATAAATCACCTAGAGGCCTGGTGCATGAAATTTGTGCACGGAGGGAGAGGGGGTGTCCCTCAGCCCAGCCTGCACCCTACCGGGATCAGGCCTCAATGGGCAGTCGGACATCCCTCTCACAATCCAGGACTGCTGGCTCCCAACTGCTCTCCTGCCTGCCTTCCTGATTGCCCCTAACCACATTTGCCTACCAGCCTGATCACCACTAACCACTCCCCTGCCAGCCTGATTAATGCCTAACTGCTCCCCTGCCAGCCTGATTGCCCCTAAATGCCCTCCCTTGCAGGTCTGATTGCCCTCTCAACCGCCCTCCCCTGCTAGCCATCTTGTGGCCACCATCTTGTATCCACATGGGGGCAGAATCTTTGACCACATGGGGCAACCATCTTGTGTGTTGGAGTAACAGTCAATTTGCATATTATTATTTTATTGGATAGGATTAGATAAGATAGATGCCTGGTGCACGGGTGGAAGCTGGCTGGTTTACCCTGAAGGGTGTCCTGGACCAGAGTGGGAGTTTCCTTGGGGCATGGGATGGCCTGGTTGAGGGGCCTGTGGTGGTTTGCAGGACAGCCACGACGCCTGGTGACCCAAGTGGAGGCCCTGATATCTAGGAATTATTTATCTTCTATAATTGAAACTTTGTAGCCTTAAGCGGAGGCCAAGGCAAGCCAGGGCAGGCAGAAAGCTTGGCTTCCTCTATTGCTGGGGAAACCCAAGCTTCCTGCTCTCTCTGTGGCCACAGCCAACTTGGTTGGGTTAATTTGCATACTTGCTTCTGATTGGCTGGTGGGTGTGGTTTGTGGGTATAGCAGAGGTATGGTAAATTTGCATATTACTCTTTTATTAGGTAGGATAGTCTTTAGTGTAGTTCATATCAGGGCAAGAAGTACAATATGTGCAGCACAGTGAGTTGAGACTCTGAACTATCACATGAATTCTACTTGCTCATGCTACTCTTCTTCATATTTTAATAAGAATGCAAACCCCTTCATCAGAGAAGTTACACAAATGATAATTAAACAGATGAAAAGATGATGCTCAACATCTTAGGTCATTAGGGGATTGAAACACCACCACACACCTATTAAAATAACTAAAATTCAAAACACTGACAACACTGGTGAGAATGTGGAGCAACAGAAACTTTCACTTATTGCTGGTGAGAAAACAAAATGATTCCTCCACTTTGGAAGACACTTTGGTAGTTCCTTACAAAACGAAGCATATTATTCCCGTATGATCCGGTGGCCCATCCCCTGTGCATTTACCCAATGGAGTTGAAAACCTGCACGTGGATGTTCAGAGCAGCTTTATTCATAATTTCTAAAACTTGGAAGCACCAAGATGTCCTTCAACAGATTAATGGATAAATTGTGCTACACCCATATCATGAAATACGATTCAATAATTAAAAGAAATGAGCTTTCAGGCCAATAAAAGACATGAAGACAACTGGATTGTATCGACCACATGACATTCGTGAGAAAGCTTAAGTATGGAGGAAGAAAAAGGACAAGTGGTTACCATGGATTTACGGAGAGGGAGAAAGATGGAGGGATGAATAGGTTATGCACAGAGGCTTTTTAGGTCACTGAAACTACCCTGTATGATACTTAGTGATGGATACATGTCATTATATATTTCCCCAAGCCATACAATGTACATTAGAGTGAACCCTATCATAAACCATGGACTTCAAATATAATTTTTAAAGAATGAAGATGATTCGCCTGCCTGTTTTTTTTCTCTCCTTGTTTTGTTGCTCTCTTACAAGGTCTCACTTTCCCCCCCCCCCCAGGTTTTAGCAGTCATGCATAGCTTCTCTTAGATTTACTGATGTTGCTCAGTAAATTCCATGTGGCCCCCTCTCTATGATGTCTCCTGGGGTCTACAGCCCCCTGAACATTACTCTTACATGTGTCACTTGAAAACTATTGTCCATATAAAGAAGCACATTTGTGCTTTAGCCTTTATTTCATTTATTTCCCCAGGATATAACATTCATATAATAATATGGGAACAATAAGAACAATAAAAAAAAGATTATGATTTCACATACTTTCTATTATGCTTCCCCCACTCCTTTCCAATGTGTTTAATTGTTATATCATTTCCTCTAAATACTACTTTTCTCTCTGCTTGGGTACCTGGAGATTAAATGCAACTTCCTTTATCATTCATCATTTTAATGAATTCTAAAATTATCAAGAGTAAAACTCTGCTGGTAAAAAAAAAAAAAAAAAGTTAGAAAAAAATCTCTGCCTTAAGACTCATTAGCACCTCCACCTCACACTCTGTGATGTCCTTGTGATAGGAAAGCTATATTTACCCATCTGCTTCTTCTTCAATGCTTCTTTGGTAAGGAACACTCTAAAGTGCATTTATATTAATTCCAAGGAAGTCTGTTCTAAGTATCTGCTAGACCAGTGGTTCTCAACCTTTCTAATGCCGCTAACCCTTTAACACAGTTCCTCATGTTGTGGTGACCCCCAACCATACTTCATAACTGTAATTTTGCTATTGTTACAAATTATAATGTAAATACCTGTGTTTTCCGATGGTCTTAGGCGACCCCTGTGAAAGTGTCGTTCGACCCCCAAAGGGGTCGTGACCCACAGGTTGAGAACCACTGTGCTAGACTGTGAGGCCTCCACCTCCCCTTCCCACAGAGATCCCGCTGCAGTGTCTCCATTCCCACCTATGTCACCAAGAAGGCCTCGCGGCCTTCTAAAAGGTTCCAAAGCACATCACCCTTTCCCAGCACCCTATACAGAATGTCAGCATCTCACCCCACCAATGTCAAGCCGGTTTCTACAGAGCAACGATACCTGGAAAAAGTCAGGGTGTGTGCTGCTCTACAGCACTCCTAAGATCAGTCCTGGCTGGGGCTTCCCTCATTTTCCAAACCAGAGAGCTACCTGCGGTTTACATTAAAAGTTATCAGAGTTACCACAGCCCATTGAGATGTAACACCTTCAGAAAACCACCTGACCATTGGACTTTCTGGTGCAAATAATTAATGAATTTTGAGCACTAACTACTGTGTTATGTATGCTAAGAAAGAAGGGTAGGAAAACAAGACAAACTATATATTTAAAACATGTATTTTTTATTAACTTCAGAGAGGAAGGAAGAGGGAGAGAGAGAGAAACACATCAATGCTGAGAATCACTGATCTGCTGCCTCCTGCTCACCCCCCACTGGGGATGGAGCTTGAAACCCACTCATGTGCCCTGAGCGGAATCAAACAGCAACTTCCTAGTTCATAGGTCTATGCTCAACCACTGAGCCAGCTGGCCAGGCAGTGTTTTGAACTTTATTTAAATAATCACCTAACAAATAAATCAAAATAATGCATAAACCACAGACAATTCTACTGTAAAATAACTTAACTTGGAAGGCATATGTGACTATGTCAATTTACAAGAATGTGAAATGTCAGATTCTTGAGAAATCCCCTGAAACACAATACAAAACCAAGTATAAAAAAAAACTCTAATAATTCAGCCTGAATTTCCTGCTTAAAATACTTTTATGTCTTTATTCCACCCTGTATACATATATGTGCCAAAGGAAAAAAAAAAAAAGACAAGCCTATAATAAAATAACTTCTTTCCGGGCTTTTGTTTTTCATGGTGTACTTAAGTTGGAGAACACAGATAAATGTGTTGGGCAAGTATAATTCCTACAAGTTGCATCACTTTTAGGGGGTAAAAGGATAAAGAATGTGAAGAGGACTAACATTTTGAATGTTTACTGCATTTAAGGCATTGCGCTAGATACTTGCTAGTTACTGCCTATTAAATCACCACCAACGCCCTCTAGCTTCGGAACTTCCGCACCATTCCAAGGCAAGGAAACTAAGTCAGAGCGTTTTAGCAACCTGATCATCAGGAAGAAGCAAGTTTTAAAAAGAGGCTTGTCCGATTCTGAAGCCGATGTTCATTCCAGGCCACCATACTGTCTCCCTTATAATGTGCTGGAGTACCTAGC
Source organism: Lasiurus borealis (assembly GCA_004026805.1). Classification (NCBI taxonomy): domain Eukaryota; kingdom Metazoa; phylum Chordata; class Mammalia; order Chiroptera; family Vespertilionidae; genus Lasiurus; species Lasiurus borealis. The sequence continues at coordinate 16,470 of PVJN01007541.1, read as the reverse complement.
ACTCTAACTGTACCAATTTGTCATTTCTAGTGCCTTTTCAAAAATTGATGCTTTAGAGAAAGCTAATGCACATTACTGGACCTGCTCCAGGTCATAAAATTAAGTAGCCATTGTATTCTTTAACAGAATAACAGCAAAAATAAACTGCCATTTACTACAGTCCTAGTATGTTTCAAGCACTCTACTAGGACATGACATGTTACCATATTTAATCCTCATAAAACCTCTAGGGAATACATATTATTTACCCATAATGGAGATAGAAAGAGTCCAGGAGGTGAAATAATTTTATAGGTAACAAGGGTATATTTCTATCCATGTTGCTCTAGATTAATTGACATTGATGTCCACAGCCTTTCCACTCTGCTCCATCTCTATCCTCATTTAATGAGCAAACTGTGTCATATGCCAAATTAAGGCAAACTGAAAGCACACTTTTAAGTGCAAAACAGTTTTATTAAGATAATGCCACCCTCATGTTACTACGACCTGAATAGCATCCCTTTCTCCTTTGTTATTTGATGATTAGTAAGATTAAGGCTGATATTTTTTCGTAAACACTGCAGAAGATTTTATACTAGTACAAGTACATGAAAGAAAAAAAAATTGTACTTACTTTACATTATACAAAAGCATGGAATTATTTTATGCACAATCAAGAAGGTAAAAGACAGTGATTGTCATTAATAGTACTATCTGGTATTGGCTAAACCTACCACAGACGCACTTAATGTGGGAAATAATTTCTGTGAGAGAAACTCACACCTTTAAATACCATCATCACCTGGATTCTGAGCAACAGCTAGCATGAAATTCAATTTATTGAATTTCAATGTAATCTCATTATTCTAACAGTTAATCCAATCACTTCAAGACCTTTTTGAAAATACATCTCTATGACAAAAATTGATAGAGGCTGAATGTATTCTCTATTTTCTGCCTGCCTCTTATTTAGTCAGTCACATGTTGTCTCATGCACTGATACTCTTGATTAGGAATTGTAGGTGACTAGAATTAGCCATAATTATTATTGAAACAATTCCATATTCTAGAATATTAAAAATGAAATAAGCTGTTTACCAGAAAAACTAGTAATTCACCTCCCATGTAATAGAAGTACTTTGCCTCAGTGTTTAATGTTTTCAATTATTCTCATAAAGACAATTTGAAAGTTACCTTTTAAATGACTGTGACAAAAGAGCTGTGGCACATGTACACAATGGAATACGATGCTGCCGGAAAAAGGAAGAACATGTTACCCTTTGCAATAGCATGGATGGACCTAGAGAACATAATGCTAAGTGAAATAAGCCAGTCACAGAAAGACAAGTACCCTATGATTTCCACTCATAGGTGGAATCTAGTGAACAAACTGAACTACCAAGCAAAACAGACAGACTCATGGATAGAGAGCAGGCTACCAGCACAGGGATTTGGGGTGGGGGGAGAAGGGTAGAGGGATTGAGCAAAAAATTTAAAAACGAGAAAACTCACTGACATGGATAACAATGTGGTGACTGGGAGAGTGGGGGCAGGGAATAGGTGAAGGTAGAAGAGGACATTAGATGGGATAAATGGCGATGGAAAAAATAAAATACTGTTGAAACATTTAACTTTTTATTTTAAAAAATATTTTAATAGCTTGTATTCTTGGGTTTTCTCTGTGAAAACAAAAAATATATATATAGCAGAGAGAATTAAATACCACTTCATTATTTGGCCTTATTAATATACCTTTTCCACTGTCTTTACTCAATCAAATTTATATCTCTACCATTCTTCTTAAAATGTTCTTTCCCAAAACACTGCTAATTATTTTACCAATTCCTGTGTCCTTGATATTTTCTGAAATATTTCTTAACCCCTTTCCAGTCTTTCAGAATTTTGCCACCATCCTCTTCGTAGAATATCTTCTTCTGTTTAGTACCCATTGCCATTTTCTTTCTTTCTCTTTTTCTTTTTCTTTTTTTTTTTTTTAATGAAGATACACTTTGGGAGACCCAAAGAGAATTGCAGTTTTGTGTGTATGTGTGTGTGTGTGTGTGTGTGTGTGTGTGTGTGTGTGTTTTAATACATCTTATTGATTTTTTACAGAGAGGAAGGGAGAGGAATAGAGAGTTAGAAACACTGATGAGACAGAAACATTGATCAGCTGCCTCCTGCATGCCCCCTACTGGGGATGTGCCTGCAACCAAGGTACATGCCCTTGACCGGAATCGAACCTGGGACCTCTCAATCCAAAGGCCAACGCTCTATCCACTGAGCCAAACCGGTTTAGCCCCCATTGCCATTTTCCTCGGACCTCTTCCGACCACAGGTTCTTGGGCTCTTTCACTAGTATTTCTCCAACAGCAGCCTCCTAACTCCCAACATTCTCTATGAAGTATCCTGGCCCCTCATTTCAATACTTTTTTTTTCTTCTTTTAATGATCCCTACAACAACCACACTTTAAAATATCATATATTTAGCCCTAGCCAGTTTGGCTTAGTGGATAGGCCTGTGGACTTGAAAGGTCTCAGGTTCGATTCCGGTCAAGGGCACATGCCCGGGTTGTGGGCTTGATCCTCAGGGTGGGGTATGCAGGAGGCAGCCTATTAATGATTCTTATCATTGATGTTTCTCTCTCTCTCACCCTTTCCCTTCCTCTCTGAAATCAATAAAAATATATTTTCAAAAAATAAAGTAAAATATCATATATTGATAGAGCTACAAGCCTCCACATCAGCCTTACTCTTTTTCCCTTAAACTATCCATCCTTTCATTAACTTTGCCAATAGATCTATTCATCTGAATAAATTATTGTCACCTCAAGTTTAGTATATCTAGAATTATACTGATATCCTTTTTCTCCAACCCAAGAAACCTACTCTTACTTCTTTCATATTCCCTGTCTCAAGTAACTGGGTGCAGACATGGGGGAGATCTTGATAGCATTAGTGTCTCTTCTCCTTGGCAGACACTGTGACCCCTGTATCCTAAACCTCAGCTAGAAATTCTACAATGTGACCACCCAGGCCTCCCCTATTCTCCCGTCACTGTATCTTCTATGATCTTAGTTTTGCTCCAGGACTGCTGCCTCCCAACTGCTCACTGGCCTTCCTTCCTGATTGCCCCTAACTACTTCTGCCTGCCAGCCTGAGCACCCCCTAACCACTCCCCTGCCAACTTGATTGATGCCTAACTGCTCCCCTGCCAGCCTGTTTGTCCCTCACTGCCCTATCCTGTGGGCCTGGTCACTCCTAACTGCCCTCCCATGCAGGCCTGGGTCCTCCCCAACTGCTCTTTCCTGCAGGCCCGGTCACCCCCAACTCCCCTCCTCTGCTGGCCTGGTCACCCCTAAGTGCCCTCCCCTGTAGGCTTGATCAACCCCAACTGCCCTCCCTTGCAGCCCTGGTCCCTCCCAACTGCCCTCTCTTGTTGGCCTGATCACCCACAACTGCCCTCCCCTGCTGGCCATTTTGTGATGGCCATCTTGTGTCCACACAGGAGCAGGATCTTTTGACCACATGAGGGCAGTCATCTTGTATATTGGAGTGATGGTAAATCTGCATATTACTCTTTTATTAGGATAGATGCCTGGTGCACAGGTGGGGGTCAGCTGGTTTGCCCTGAAGGGTGTCCTGGATCAGGGTGGGTGTTCCCTTGGGGCATAGGGTGGCCTGGGTGAGTCACTTGTGGTCATTTACAGGCCGGCCATGCCCTCCCATGACCCAAGCTGAGGCCCTGGATCTGGGATTTATTTATCTTCTACAACTCAGACTTTGTAGCCTGAAGCAGAGCCAAGCCTTCTGCTGCACAGCATTGAAACTTTGTTGCCTTAAGCGGAGGCCTGGGTGCTGGCTTCCTCCATTGCTAGGGTTAACCCAAGCCTCCCTCCTGCTCTCTCTGTAGCCATAGCCATCTTGGTTGGGTTAATTTGCATACTTGCTCTGATTGGCTGGTGGGTGTGGCTGGTAGGCATGGCTGGTAGCTGTAGTGGAGGTATGGTCAATTTGCATATTACTCTTCTATTAGTTAGGATAGTATGCCATGTTGTAATCATTGTACATGTACAATATTATTCAATTGTGAGTTTCTTGAAGGTAGGGATGACAATAGCCTAGACAGCTTCTACTACCACAGTGACTTCATAAAAGTCACAGTGAGTCATTAATAATCCTTTATTGTGGGCTGACAATAAAACTTTCATCTAATATACAATTCACATTAAATTTTCATATAATATATATTATATAGTATATGTATCATAAATTACACATACTATGTTCATATATATATACATATATATATGCATGCTAATACACTATGTATGTGTATATCTGACTATATGCATTTTTATGGGGTATGTATATGTACATACATTTGAAGCACTTTCAGGCTGACAAGGCCCTTGGATATCATCTTTTCTAATTAATGAATATAACAAAATAGGAAACCAAGAACCAAATGACTCTGGCATTAAATGACTTTGCCAATGTTCCATAGCTTGTCTGTGGTAAACACAGTGTTAGAGCGCCTGTCCCAGTTTCTCATCCTATGTACTTTTCGCTATATCCCTTCAAAGATCTCACTAAGAATGTAACACACACACACACACACACACACACACACACACACACACACCCTATAATCTGCTATACCAAGACCAACCTTTCCCCAATGGAATAGATATCCTGGACTGTCTCACCTCATTTTCTCCTCCAATTCCTTTTCTGGGTCTTCATTTTCATCAAATGAGAAACACTCATGATTCTGTCATCTCAGTATTTTCGTTTACAATGTATGCCTCCCCTTTAAATAGTTGCTCCAATAACTACTCTCAATTCCTGTATAGATATGGTAATGTCTCCTTTCCCTCTCAAAAACAAGAAAGAGGTCATTATTTTGCTCTCCAGTTTAACTCAGCATTTTTTTTTTTACCAAACCAAAGATCACCATGATAACTATGTCATTAGCATCCTCTTCATACTAGCTTATTTATGTCCGAACATGAACATAACTTTGGAGTTTACAGATTACTTCTCATACCTCACTCATTTGCTCATCATAACACTATGAATAGTCAGAGGAGGTATCATCGTATTTATATGCGGCTGAAAACACCAAGGGTCAAAAGTAAACTGCCACTGTCCATTCCTACAGCGAGCAAGAGCTGGAACCGGTGCCGGAACCAAGGTCTCCATATCCTTGCCCCTGACAGCTTTCCACTATTTTAAACTGTTTATTGGCTGGAGTTCCCGCCACGACATTTATGTTGACATATATTGGCACCTCAGTTCCTGCACAAGAATGTTGCCTACACTCTTCCATCTGAATAACTACTTGGCTCTTGTTCTTTTACTAGCACACAGTTCAACCAGCCAAGTACTACATATTTTGTCCCAGTTCTTACCGAGCATCCAAATAATACCCTTTAATGGAAATTATAGTTTGGTTATTGCTCCTTGTTATGACTGAGATTTTGAAAAGTAAAACCGTGGCTTTAGCTAACTTAGAGATCTCCAGCTATTTGTTTCCCATTGAAATTAATTCATCTGATTTTATCTACATCCGCTCATCTACTGGTCTGTAAACTGCAAGCGTTAAGGAGAATGGCTAAGACTAATCCGAATGGCTTTTCTAAAATCGTGTGTGTGTGTGTGTGTGTGTGTGTGTGTGTGTGTGTGTATGAGTGTTTCATGCAAGACTGTGAGGCCAATTATGCACATTAGCTTTAAACCCACTTCTGTTCCACCTCACTAAGTTGTCGGATAGATGCAACTTCTTTTAAGGATTCGGTATAATGAGTCGAGCAGCCTGATCTGTGCAGCAGAGGGCTACCGACCGCTGAAGTAACTTGTGTGCAATCCAGGATGAAAACATGCATCCTCTCCCTCCTCTCCACTGCATCCTTCTCTTAGGAGTTAGGCATCATTGCCCAGCGTGGGTCCCTGGCCTGAAGCCTTAAGCAATAAGCACAGTGTTTCTCCCTCCACGCTGATAAGCATCACAGGTCTCAGGTCCGCTAAAGATTTCTCCTCCGTGTCCTCCGGAGGAGGGAGGGAGCAGCTGGAGAGGGAGGGGGTGGTCTCCCCTCGCTCCATTGTTTTCCTGCGGGTCCCTGCCCCACCAAGACCTCTTCTTCTAGGCAGCCCTTTGCCTAGAGGAGGTTCAGAGGGGCGACTCCCTCGTGGCTGCTTTCGTTGGGTGAAAACAAGGCAAGAGAATCCTCCAGGCAGAGAAAAAAAAAAAGTTTAAACTGTAAACACCCTAACCCTGGTGCGCGTGGAACATCCCGCGGCCCTCAGCCCGCTGGTTAGGAGCTGAGCTGCACCTGGTCCTGGTCCTGGTCCCGTGAGCTCTCGGAGCCCCGTCTGCGGGGCGGCTGTCACGCGTTTCCACGTGCCCCGCACACCACAAAGCTCCGCTTAGCAAACTCGGTTCTATACACGCGCCTGCACCAGGGCGCGGAGCAAAGAGTTGGCCTCCAGACAGAACAGAGGCCGGGGCTGCACTCTCTCTGCTGGCTCTTAGCTGGGAACAGAGTTAGAGAAATCCACAGCGGGAGGAGCGAGCGCCCGGAGGTGGAAAATCCTTGCACTTCATCTCGGAAAGTGCAGCTCCGGTTTGTCCTTCCCAACTGCAGAGCCGGAGGCGAGAGACGCGCCCCCGTGGCTCCGGAAAGCCTCTGAGCGGTGAGGTTTCTCCTTCCGAACCGGCAGCGGACCTGACCCAGTTTCCTCCCTGCGCCCCGCACTTTTATGCGGGGAGCCCCGCCGGACCCTCCACCGGCACCGGGAGGTCCCCCCTCTCCCGCCCCTGCAGCCCAGGCAGTTTCCAGATGGGGACCCGGGAGGGAAGAAGGTGGGGAGCAGGGGAACTCCGTCCCACTTACCCGTCTTCCACAGATAGAGGCTGGGCGCGTCCGCCGCTGCCGCGGCCCCGCAGGCGCCCAGGCACAGCAGCAGCGGGAGCAGCGGGAGCACCGGCAGCGGGAGCGGCGGGAGCAGCTGCCGGACGCCCCGGCCCCGGCCCCGGCCCGCGGCGCCCGGGCCCGGGGACGCGGAGCGCCTGGTTCGCAGCCCCATGCCGCGCGCAGCCGCTCCAGCGTCCGGATCCCCAGCAGCACGGACGGCGGGGCTTGGTTTGCCGCGCCCGCCCTCGGGGTGTCTCCTGCCCCAGGAGTGCAGAGAGCGGAGCTCCGCTATTGTTCGTTTCCGATGCAAAGGAGGGAAAAAGAGGGAAAGCGCTTTTAACAGCCGGGAACAATAGCGTCCGTGCTGGCCCTGGCTGCTGCCGCCGCTGCCGGCGGGGATGCTGCCGCCGCCGAGGCTGCCATTCCGCGCGCAGCGGCGGGTCCTAGTGGCGAGCGAGCGGGCGCCGCCGTCTGCAGGGCGCGCTGACGGCGCCGCTCCGGGTCTGCGAGCCGCGCTGCGCAGCGCCCGCCGCCAGCTGGAGGGGAGGGGAGGGGAGGAGAGGGGCGGGGGGAGCGCAGCCCGGGCAGGGAGTGGGGAGGGAGGGGGAGGTG